>JAUZNJ010076672.1:0-24738 GCA_034780135.1 Jordanella pulchra
GGGGCAGATATGTGTGTGGATGAAAACCTCTCTTGCGGTTAAAGCCGCATTGTTTGATTCCACTGATTCCACAGTAAGAGCCGCCAGGGGATGGTTGCCAAGGTTCAGCCAATTGAATTAGGGATTTGCTGTTCCCTCCTCTGTCCAACCCTCCTGACCATTTCCTGTTTCTCGTGATCCCCAAGGACCCTTCCTCTCCATTCAGCTGTAGACTGTAATTGTATTTAGGATGCCTGCACAGAGCCCAGTGGAGTACATGACAAAGAGAGGGAGAGAGACGAAGACTGATAGAAACAGTGCTGAAAAGATTGCTAAACATGGCCAGGGGAACAGAAATTAGGCAAAAAATAAACTCAGATTTCTTTAAAAATTGAACTCCCCATGAACAAGGAAAGGAAAACTGTTTTTAGCTGTTAAAGGAAGGAGACCCAGACATTCTACCCATTCAGATTAAATACAAGGTCATTTCTCTCATTAGATTCTAGTCTAGGCCAGCTCGAGACAACTAGGTTAAAGAACTGTCTATGTTATGTGGGAAGAATATGATGGGCCACCATATCTAAAGACATCAAAGATGAATGGTTTTTCTCCTAATTTCCACCTAATTTGAAAGCAATAATATATTTGAGAGTTATTACTTACCTAAAAATACTTAAAGTATAAAAAAACATGAAATTTCCATTTAAATTTTAACAATGACAACACATTTAAAAAATGATTCTAAATGATAGAATTTACTAAACCCATTGACAAACTGATTTCACTTATACTGTGAAATCATGTTTACTTAATAAGTGTTAATGAATTCAGCTGCAAATTAATTCACCACATTAACCTAGTTGTTCGTCTAGATTTAAATGACAGTGCATTTCCTGTATTAACATCACCACAGGAATAACACACCAGTGGCCTTGCATTAAAATGTGTTTCTGTATGATCCTACTTGAGGAAATCTAAACTGCTTCTTTCCTTTGTGACCACCTGAAGTTTTTCCCTCCATAAACTTCCATTTGTGTCCTCTTTGCATACGGACCCAAGGACACAATAGTGCTTAGAACATTGCCTTCTTTAGTTTACATAAATGGAATCTCATTAAGTGTTCTCTGGTTAAATAAAGATGAAAAACAAACAACAAACAAACAAACAGCTACTTTGTCTATTGATGGGTTATTATACAGTAGGTATCTTTTTCTACGTTGCATTAGATCTTAGATTATCATATATATATACATATGTGTGGAAAATAGATTGAATACAATAAGCTAAACAAAGGTTTGCAGCCAAATTGATCTTTTTAAGGAAAAAGAAAAAGACAATCCAGAGTTCATTTGTTTAATTGTTGTTTTTTGTATGTTTGTTTTCCTCACTAATCCTTTAATAATCTCTACTTTACATAATGTCAATTAGTTTGTGTGTCACCCTTAACTCAGAAGTTTTTTGAACTTGTATAAATATACATTTATTGCATTAACTCTAGCCTTTATTATAAAGAGGGCATTACACTAGATTTCTACAAATGAGTTTTAAAGTGCCTTGAAGTGATATTCACTATATACATGTAGATAAACTGAACAAATCAATGTTTTTGATTTTGCTAGATTAGTCACACTTGATCACTCAAAAGTGAGAACAACAGATGGCCTGCTAGTGTTGATATAGATCACAAATCAATTTCAGATAATTTTCCTTTTGAAAGCAAAGAAACACCAAAAAAACACCTCAAAGCTTGAAGTATCAGTACCGTGTTTGAGGTTTTTGGGACATCTTGGTAATTTGACCAACTGTGTACAGAAGGCTTCTTTTTTTATCATCCAAAAACTCAAAGAAAGCTAAAAAGTAGACATTTGTATTAAAATATATTTATCGCTTTAAATGTAGCACACTCTTACTGACAATGATTTAACTTTTTTTTTTCATTTATTTCACTGATATTGTCCCATTCAGAAAACAGAGACAGACCCAAATCCTGCATTCACTCTGACTACTGGCTACTAACCAACAACACCATAAAGCTATCTTTGAAGGTGTCCAACAGTTTTGTCTGACATGTGTTGGTCAGGGTCTCCCCTTCTGTTGCACTGCTTGGATCAAAGAAGGATGCTGCTCCACCCATCTGTATCACGTTTAATTTCTCACATGCTCAACAGGCCCTGCCTGCCTTGATGGTGAGGGTGTGACACACACGTCTGCCCACACATGCAGAGAAGAAGAGGGGGGAGAATTATAATATGGCATGGGATGACAGAGAGTTGATTCAAGTACACTGATGCATTACAGAGAGCGAAATCAGACATCAACCCGAGGATACAGCAACCAAGTGAGAAAGCATAAGGAATTAGTGCCCTTCCCCTCCTCTAATGCCACTGTTTCTTCTTCATCCACTAAAGATGAGAGCCCTCCCTGGTCTTGCTTTGATGACCAGGTGCTTTCCAGGTGGCGTAGAATGACAGGAGGCAGCTCTGTGAGTGTGTTTGTGTGTGTGTGTATGGCTGCATGTATGTGTGTTGTTATGATAGAGGAAAATCCATCCCCACAGTAATGAGAGAGGTGCCAACTGCTCTTCCATCTGGCACAGAGAAAACTTTCTCTGTCCCTCCCCCTCCCTTGATTTCTCACCCAAACATTTCTTATCATCTGTTCATTTGCCTTAACTTCCCCATCATCCATCCTGATGGCTAAAAAGTGTGATCACAGGATTAATGAAATACTTTTTATCACAGTCAACCTGAAAATATAGAAAAAGGTCCATAAATAACATCTAACATAGGCTTCATTTAAAAAAATCGATTGAAAATATTTAAGACCAAAAATGAGGCAATTTTCTTTAAGGAAATGTCAAATATGGTTAACAACATCAGCATTACTAGAGCATTTAAAATGTCTGGTGTAATGACTAAAGAATGCTTATATCATTAATACTTTGGTCTAAATATGAAAACAGCATTTTGTTTTTGACAGAATAAAGGTTTTTGCTTTTTCAGTATTAATTCGCTGAAGCCAAGTGGGGGTTGAATTAAAGAGAACAGTTCAAATATGCTTAAACACAAATGCAGATGTCATTGCTGTTTAAGTGTATTATTCTAAAGCAAACATAAACATGCACTTACCGAATGATGCAGTACAATTTTAGCTAAATTAACCGTAAGTACTTGATACTTTAGCTAAACAGCCATTTTAGTTAACATGTTTTAAATTAAGTTCTGAATTTTCATATCATTGCAGATTTTGAGGTTGAAATTTTTATTTTCAAGCCTTTGAATTGATCAAGGATGTCATGGGTGAAACTGTTATAACCATAAACCGTTTTTGTTAATCAAGAGTTAAAATAACTGCTAATCTTTTCTGTATCTTTCTTTCTTTTAACAACATGTTCTGTAGGAATTGCATCAGCCTGCATACAGCTAAATAATTATATCTCAGGTGAGCTTCATTGCCGTAATGCCAATAAAGGCTTTTCCATCCACTAAAGTGTATAAATAAATGGTGATAGGGGTTTCAATGTGATACCGCATATGATATTAAATCACAACATATTATATCATATTAATTCTGAAATTATAAAACATTTTTGAACATTAAGTGTCTGTAAGTTTTTATTTTCAATTATTAATTAAATATGAGTCATCTCTGAGTATTTATTTTAATATTTTTTTTTTATTTCTTCAATAATTAGAATTAGATATATTATTATTATTTTTATTATTATTATTATTAATATTAGTTATATTGGTCTATATCAGAAAAAATCTAATCTTCTGAAATGCATTCAGGGTATAACAAAAGCAATGAGGCAATCATTTTTTTTTTTATATAGTACAGGCAAGAATTGAACACTACTTTTACCCCTGCTATTCACCCAAGCATTATTTACTCCCTATACTATAACCTCCCTCGTATGCAAGGTTGTATGATAAATGTTACCCCCCTGGAAACAAATACATAGGCAAGCCTAAAACTAAACAGACACACAGGAATACGACACACATTAATTGACTTTCCAGCTTTTTCCAGGCATTTTGAGTGACAGTGGCTGCCGGGGGAGAGTGATAATGATGAGGCAGCTGGCAAATGGGCTGATGGGTAATGAGGGACCCGGCTTTGGCAGCCGATAGTTAGATGCTGAGTTAAACACCATCTACTGTGTGCTAAACATGCTATGTATGTTCAATATGCTATTTTTGGGGTGATAATGACGATATATGGATCATTAAACCACTTGTTCTGCCACATGTCATATTGTTTTATTTTATAAAACACAGAATCAGTGTTAACAGAGAATTATAAAGGATCTTCCACAGCACCAAATAAGTTTAGATAAGGATTATGAAGAAAATCTATGCTGAAGAAATGGATCTATTCAGTGGTTGCAACTAATAGCACTGTTGAATATTATGTATGATTTACTGAAGACACGTGGAACTAAATACAGGTAAGCTTATCATTGCTTCTAGCATGGTGTTTTTTAACAGCCCACTTGATGTAAGTACTATGTAATTTAAAAAATAAAAGTACAAGATAAATGAAGCACTGAACCAGTGTGGTTTATGGACAAGATCCCCTGTTCTTCAGAGTGAGTATAAAACAGATTTAATTCTGACCATTCAAACATAGACACACAAAGACCCATTAACTTAGCATGCATGTTTTCTGAATGTGGGTGGAAGCAGAAAATCCATGCATGTCGGGGTTAAAGCAAATGACTTAAAAGGCCCTAGTTTGAATTCATACTCAGAACTTTCTTGCTGCCAGGCAATTGTACTAACAATTATGGTGCAATGGCTTTGTAAAAACATTCAAGCTTATTACTAACAACGAAACCCTTTTTCATGTCATAAAGCAGGAAATCTGTCATGATTATTATTTTACTGTAGGCCCTTCCCTGCAGTCTACAGCAAACACAAGGATGGTTCTTATAACCTTCCCCAGTAGGCCTGCAGATTTGTCTGAAAGGATTGGTCAATGAAGGCGCAAAAGTGTTATTGAGAGGAATGCAGTAAACAAAGACTGGTTAGGAATTCCATAACTACTTTCTAGTTCTTAAATAAAGTTCAGATTGTGTCTTGCTCAGACTTGACCTCTACAAACCACTAGAGGGCTATGATCCCCATATCGAAGACCTGTGATTTATAATGAAAGAGTGGAGTTTTGAAGTGAGTCTAGATTAGCTGCCTAGCTTCCTACATACTGGCCAGATGCAGAAATTAATCCAGCCAAGCTAATTAAACTGACAACAGCTATGCTAAAATTAGATATTTGATAATGGACAGACCTTTGTGAAACTGTGCTTGAGGATCTTATGAGATATGGCAAAGAAATACAATCTCACACTTTGGGTAGTAAAAGAAATGTTGAAGGTAGTTGTTCTTTCCTTGGGTCCTTAAAGATATTGTCCATTTGGGATTGTTTTAGAATGATATAGTACCAAGCGCTCTGGTGATGATGTGATATTTTATGTTATGTGTTTACTCTTTGCAATTACATATATTTACAAAAACTAGCATTAACAGACCAACCTGTAAAAGCTTGTAGCTAAACTCTTTCTCCAAATTAGCTAAATGCAGCAGCTATATGAAATGTTTCTGTTTTAAGTTATAAATACAGTCTGTGCTGCTGATTTTCCTTTGAGGCACTGGAATAGATCACACATTTTGCTTAAAGGTCTGTGGTTTTAATTGCTTATGCACTGCCATCTTAGCACACTCGTCATTTCAGTTTACAGCAAAATCAGAAGTATTTGACTGTAATTTGTTTCTTTTTCCATTTAAATGCCTTTAGGTCCAACTTATTTGGGTTTGCACAAAGCATAAACACCTTAAATAGCAAAGGTAGACCAAGCATTCATATTTGTGTTTATTTATATTTATAACAACTGAGTATATCAGAAGAGGAAAGGAAGTCATTAGTCCAAAAATGTAAAGTGTGTGTGTGTGTGCATGTGTGTGTACACTTGTGCTTGCTGCTGAAAAAGAACAGTTTTTCACATTATACCAGAAAAGTGACGTAATATTGGGAAAGTGAGGACATTGTCCTCACATCTCTTCCTGGGTTTTGGACAAAGGAACTAGCTGGCTTTAGATTAGGGTTAGGTATGTCCAGGTAATGGGTAGGGTCATAGAAAAATGAAAGGAAGTCAAAATCCTCATAAAGATAGGAAAACACAAATCTAAGTGTGTGTGATAAAAAATATCGTTTTGCACAACTTGGGCCTGGCCTTATATATAGTGTTTTTGTTAAAAACAAAAAACAACAAAAAAAACAAAAGAAAACTTTGCAGGGGGCACTGTAAACACAACTTAGTTATAACTCAGAGAAACTGACTTAAAGTTAGCTACTGTATGTCTCTGTAAAATGTTTAAAACTAAACTAAAAGCAGTTAAAGAATGTCAAGAAGAAATCGAATGTGAAAATATATTCCCTAGAATGCAAGGAGAAATGTTTGCTGTTCTTTCAAGCTGAAAGATACAGCAAAAGAAAAAAAGAGCAAATAATAGGAAGGCTGAAGTTAGAAAGTTGCTTTGCTTGGTCCTTTGGAGCTTTCAACTTCTGCATGTCATGGGTCAGTTTGGATTTAGCAATATAGGTAACCTCAAAAAAAAAATCCAAGGATTGAGGTTAGTATTGTTATCCCAACCACAAGGATTCAGACTTTAGATGTTACAAAACAGATCACAGTATCAAGTACAGTGCGGTTTCTCTTAGAAGGCAAACTTACAGGTAGACGGTCCCAAAATTAAAAAAAAAAAGGATTTCTCACAACAAGGCTTGAAAAAATATCCAAACACTTTGTTTTTAACACATATCCTAATTCTGAAATAACAGAAATCTGAATGATCACTGAACCTTTACTTAATATCATACGCTGTGAAAAGTAGTTATTCTCGACTGTGTTCAAGAATAAATTATATACTTTTACAATTACAGTATTTCAATAAGAAATGACATAATGGCAGAAAAAATTATAATCTATTCACAAGAGAAGGCAATACATGACAAAAATCCTCACTTCTCCAAACCTCTGTCCTTGACAGGATCAGCAAGGAATGTATGGACTCAGTAGGTTATTATTGTGGTGCAGACGTTCAGTTTATAAATTTGAATAGTGAGTAGTCCATGGATTTGTGGGGTTTGGAGACCTAGATTAAATGAGGGATTAAAAATGACAAGAAAAATGGCAAAAAATAGCAGTACAATTTGCTGTTGAGAGAGGGTACTCAACAGAAGTGCTAAAGTCCTTCAATCCCGTGGGAGATTCTATATTTAATTCATGTGGCTGACAAAAGGAAATCAGGCGGAATGAACATTACATTCTTCTTTCTAAAAAATGATTTCTATGTTTGAGTAGTGAAAAACTAGCAGTGGTATAAGGATCTTAGTCAAAATTATTTATATGTTACACATATAAAGAAGTCACATTTTAACCTCTAGTGACACAATGCCTATAGTGATCAATAGCCCATGGCCAGGAAAAAATGCTTTAATCAAGAGGTAAAAAAAATGGGTGCAAAAAGGGAAGTGAAGCCAGCAGACTTCTTTTAGGAGACAGGAAATTGTAAGCTTACCTGTTGATGAAACAACAGTGGTCAGGAAACAGTCATCGCAGCAGAGAGAGGAAATGAGAGACAAAATGAGAAAAGAAAAATTAAGTCAGAGTTCAGGTTCCTTAAGAAATATCCGTAGTTATTAGACATTATGTTTTACAATACCAACCAATTTTAAGCACTGCTGAATCATGTGAAAAAAAACCAAAAACATTTAATTAGTCGATTATTTTTTAGGTAGCTGGTAAAAAAGAGAAACAAACAAAAAAAAACGGCAACATTTGGTGTCCAGCTACACTATGACCGGTTTTAATATGTAAACTGTTGGATTCAAACACGTAGGCAACATGAAACTGGATGAGTTGCAAAAACAACTAAGAGCGCTCTGGGAACTGAATATGTAGGCCTATCTGAGGACAGAAAATCAAGCAATTTCTGCATTTAGTTTGCAATACAATGTAATCCAAAATGGGTTCATTAAATCCACCATTAGGATGCTTTTTAATCTCTCTTGTCAGGTTGTATTGGGATATATGGGCAATTTAATAGTGAGGAAAGCATAAAAATAAATGAACCAGCAACCATCACTGAAACTTTCATTCAGTATTTCAAATGGTTACTCTGTTCGCAAATGTTATGAATTAGATATTCATCATTTTCACTCACTTCTAAGCTATATCTAAACCATTTGAGATCTGCAGCGCTTCACTGAAAATGGCCACTTTCTTTCTGGCCCTGCAACCAATTCATCATCAGGGGAACAATGGATAAAACTAAGTTTGCTCCCAATGATGGACCTTGCTTTAAAGGGACAAGACAAAAAACTGTAAATTATATAAAGCTACTTGTTTTCATTCAGGTCACATCTAGGGATTGTCAATGGAGCCCAGAAAGACAAAAGGGAAGATAAAAACAATTCCCCAAGGATCCTAAGTGTGTGTGGCCATTTAGTTGTTACCTTGTGGGGACAGTGTAAGGTCAATTTCTGATGAATACACCACAATGTGAGGACTTGCAGGTATTTGTAGGGACCAGTCGGCTGGTCCTCATAAGGAAATGTTATCATTTGTGTTGGAGGTTATGTTTAGGGCTAAATTATTAATTAGGTTCAGGTTAGGCTGAGATTAGGTGGGTGCTGGTAATATATATTATCAGATTAAGGGTTTGGCCATAGAAATGCACAGGAAAGAATTGAAGACAATGAAGAGTCGACATAAGGAGACTGGGGCATAACTTGTGTGTTCGTGCCCTCTATCTCCGTATCAGAGTGAGGACACTCGTCTTGCTATTTGTACTGAGGACCATGTGTTGACTCCTATTGACTTTCATTGATTTTTAGTCATTTTTAACCCTTTCTATGCCCTAACCTTGACGATAGCCCTAAATCTAACTGTTACTAGTGCATACCTAACCCTAACCTAACCCTAAACTAAACTCAAATCCCATATGAGCCCTAAATCTAACCTTATGAAGACCAATAAAATGTCCTCACTTTAATACAACTGGCTCATAGTGATGCTGAAATCGAAAAAATCGTGTCTATGTGTGTGTTGGTGAGGTGGGCTTATTGCTTCAATACCTCAGTCTTAGTTAGTAGTGTTTAGTGTGTGGAGCACCGTGCACTGGAAATACTATGTTGCATTTAACTCTATTAGTTTATGAAAAACAACAAATCTTCAACGAAGTATGTTGTATAAATGACTTTTTGATCTCCCCTGGATTCTAGATAGAACTGTTCGATAATCCACATCACCTTTTCTTTTTCTTTATAGTCTTTTCCTTTGCTTACAATAAGCTTTGGCCCCCAAAGGAAGGATAAAGGAGCTTTAAATAAGGGTCGCTGAATGTGATGTCACATATGCTGACATATGTACATAGGGACATTCATTAACACCTAATTGATTTTACATTCATCAAAAAAGCATAATAGTGAATATCTTAAAACTTAGATGCAGTAAATGGTGTGATGAAATTGAATATTCCTTTCAGAATTTTTTGAAACAGCTTAAGTCCTTTTTTCTATGCTGCTCCAAACTGCACATCTCAGTCCCCTCCCCCCATTTACGAGGCCCTGCAAAAAGATCCAGACCCCTTTGTAGTTTTTACATTTTATCAGAGCAATACAATGGAATTTTTTCTGTTTTTCCAAATAAAAAACTGAAAGTGTGGCATTTCCATTCAGCTTTCTTTAGTCTTATTTATTTTAAAGGTCCCATGTTATTCTCCATTTGAAAACAGGACATTTCTCCTTAGCTCTACCTAGCTGTACTACTGTGGCTCTACCTTTCTCAGACCCCGTCCAGAATAGTTAAGTTATCCTGAGCTATTTTCTTTATTTGTGCTGCTATATTTTTGGGCTACTAGATGACTCAGGGACCACTTCTCCTCATTCTGCTTTATTTTATCTCCATTATCCCATTTTGCATTATTTTTCCTCTCATAACTTTGTGCTTTGTTTGATTTTTCTCATCATAGTAGCCTTATTTGGTCTGTTCCTCTTCGGCTGTGACTATGTTCTGGATGGAAATATCAGCTATGCTGCTACCATCAATGCCTTGGTTTATAGATGTTGGAGCTTGGCCTGTTTTTCAATGTAGTCCGGGTTCTCTTACTGTGACTAACTGTATGTGCTCTCTTTCATCCTCTGACATGGGAGCTGGCTTCGAGCTCATCTGCTTGGCTGTGTCTTGGACGGCGCCGGCTGTGGAGCTAACAGTCCCCTTTTATATCTCTGCATCTTTCTGTCTGTCTGCTTCTGTCTCCTTGAACCCCAGTCGGCCTCGGCAGATGGCAGCTCACACTAAGCCTGGTTCTGCTGGAGGTTTCTTCCTGTTAAAAGGGATTTTTTCCTCTTCACGGTTGCTACATGCATGCTTAGTGTGAGTGATAGCTTTCGAGAGGATGACCCGATGCAATCAGCTGGTTTTCCTTAGATAGAAAACTTTGAACCACTGTGACTATGTGATTTGATTGAATTGTCTCTGCAAAGTGTTTTGAGATGACATGTGCTATATAAATTAAAAAATAAATAAATTAAAATAGAAAATATTAACATTGAGGCCCCCGGAGCATGTTTTTGCCGTGTGTGTAGGAAAATTATTCTCAGATTAGGCAGGCAGCCTTTACCAAAAAATCACCTTTTTCAGCCCTCTTCTGGATGAGCTGTTTTGGATTTCCACACCCCTGCCCTCTCAAAGACAACACCCCCCACAACCTGCAACCATGGCAACTAGTCTGAGTTTGTAAGAATAGCAGCTATGTGCGTAGAAAAAATACATAGATGGACGCTAGAGCTTGACTGATGGGCTGCTACAGACCGCTCTGGACAGCTTATTTCCCCTTATGACATCATAAGAGGAATGCTTTTTAAACAGAGCATTTTGAGTTCATATTAGCTAAGAGTTGGAGAAAGACAATGATAGAGGTGAAAGTTTGTTTTTTTATTTGTGAATGTCATACCCAGGCTTCACGACAGATATGGGTATTACAAAATGTTTATAAAGTGAATTCTGCATAATATGGGACCCTTAAGTTACAGTTACTTTACATTCACTTTCCCTTTAAAAGTCCCCTAATTAATAAATAGAATCAGCCTTTGTAAAATAAGATGAACCCCAAATAGCACAAAGGTGGATTTGATTGTAACCTTTTTTATTCTTTTTGATTTATCAACATTAAGGTGAATGGGTAAACAACTCACTCCAAAAATAGAATCTATTGACCTAGGAGAGGGGTGGCCAGCAGTACATCTGTATCTGACTTGGAATGCTTCAAAGAGGATTGGCCTCTGTGCGCTCAAAAACAGCAGCTCCCAAATTCCCAATTGCTTAACAGCTAGCCACAAAAAATGTCCAAAACTCTTCTATAGGTTTCAAAACATATCAAAATATACAGAGCAAAGTACACCTTTGTTTCATTGATGTTAACATACTCCAAAGATCCTATACAGAATATTGTCTTAAACAGTCTCAAAAATAGCAAATTAAATCTGCCTGTATATAATTAAGGGACTCCAGTTTTTAATCATAAGGATTTATTTTTACATAGCTTTACCAAATATTCCCAAATAAAATCTGCTACATCAATTTATTTCAGAAGTCACCAATATAATAAATAGACCAAACATGTGTTTAATTTAATCTCAGCATAGAATATTCAATAACTGCTTGACTTCTAAAGATAATTTTCCACATTATTTAGCACAGTCTATTGCTTATGAACAAGTAGTATTTTAACAACTTAATTAAAAAGTAGCATGTTTGGGTGTGTTTGAGGTGGAGTTCAAGGAATAATCAGTTAGCTATAAACTGCAAAATGAAAAAAGGACTAAGTATTAAAAACCAAATAAAAGACCAACAGCCCAACAATATCTAACTGGAATATTTTGTGGTCATGTGCATCCATACTGTCATCTGTCTGTTTTCATCCCATCAGACTGTGTGGAGAAGTAGACACATACACAGCCAAAAGCAAAAAAAAGAAAAAGAAAAACAGTCCTCATTAAGAACCCATGCTAGGTTGAACCGCAGGGGGACAGGCACGAATGTAGAACTCTTTGCTGAAACATGACTTTGAACCTGAGGCATTTTAATAGCTGTCAAAACCTGTAAATCAACAGTCGACATCAAAAAACAGTTCCTTGCACACTTGTACAGCCTTCAGTATTTAGCCTGCATCTCGCTTAAAGAGCCTTTTTTCATAGTTGTGATGGGTTCAAATAGCAGCAAGCAAGTCAGCGTATGTGCATCTCCTGTTCTATTTGTTCTATTGTACCTGAGATTGGGTATCTCAGGCTCCTGGAGTATTAACAGCAAGATTTCACGGCATGATAAAAATGTGGTTCAGTCAAAAAGAGTGTCCAAAATGTTCCTTAAAGATAACACTGCATTGCACAGAAATCACCCTTAAGTTCCTTATGATACAATTAAAAAAAAAAAAACTAAAAAACTTTAACTAAAAAAAAAAGAACTGTAACAAAAAAAACAACAAAGATCCCTAAATGATGCATCTGGGACAACTTTGCTTGAATATATTTAACTGCTTCTGTAGGAAAGAGAAAAAAGCTATAAACACAATATAACAAGGTCTAAATAAATAAAAAAAGAATATCAAAGAGGCACCAGACTAGAATTAAACAACAATATGATGTCTTTTTAAAGCAGTTAGGATACTATCAAAAGTGACCTTAGCTAAAAATAAATCTTAATCTCCAGGTACCACAATAAAGTCATGTTAGTATTATCATAAAACATGGTATGAAATTAGCTGGAAGTAAGGTACAAAAATTGCTGATTTCAGCACGGTGCAACAGGACTGATTTAATTAGTACTGCTCATAAGCAAAACTTTTTTTTCTAATGGAAGTAGAAGAGTTGGTTTATTCGTTTTTTGGAGGGTTTTTTTCTATGCATTGCATAAGGAAAAAAGTAATTAAATCGGAGAAATGCATTTTGGTATGCAGGAAGAAATGCAAAAAAATCCAAATATATATAAACATGACAATGCTGGGTCACTCGTTTAAATGTTAAAAGTTAATGTAGAAAATTATTTCTAAAAGAAACAGTCTCTGGACCAATTAAAAGTTTTCCAGCTTTGATGCGTTGGCAAACATTTTCATAGACAGGTTTTGCATTTATGAAGCAGCCTTAAGCTCGGCATCTTTTGAATACATTTAGACTCATGCTCTAAATAGAGTAGTAAAACTAAATGAAAATATGCCATTCATTAAATAATGATTGCCATAATGATGTGGCTTTAACATCTGTTGCATTTCCTCATCAAGCCAAAAGTGGGATTTGAGTTTTGAGTGTAATCAATAGCTTTCTAATTAGAAATCATCTAGGGGACAGCTGTTAGTCACTTAAAAGGCAAATAGAGTATAGCCACCAGATGCCTTAGTGAATGGGTGTGTGATTATTTGAAAGTTTCTTGTGCATGTGCCTATTGTATTCTACTTTCATTTTTGTTTGGCGGTCTGTTGCTTTGATTTTCTGCAGGTAATTTTGTTTGTTTCTAAGCTTCAGGTAAACTTTTCTCTAATAAAAACAATAAAATAGAACAAAAAAGTCTCCACATTCCAAGAAAATAATACCTGCAAATGGATTCGACTGTTCAATCAGTGAAAAGAAAACTCTTGCAAATGCCAGTACATTAAATTCAGATGATAAGGTCAAACTTTGTTTTAAAAATGTCAAGCTTAGCTCACCTTTGACCCCTTAATACCAGTTTTATCTAAGTGTTGCAGTCTGTGGTAGCACTGTCAATGACCTTTAATGACCACAGTGTAAGCATCTTTAGATGCACAGTCTCAAGAACTTAAGAAAATTTGTTCCATGGATGTTCAGCTTAAAATATCTGCAGTATCTGAAACATACAATAATTTCAATGTACCAGAATTTTGGAGAAATGTTTTTTTAACACCTATATAAATGACTAAAGACACCTGTACATCTTTCTAAGGATAGAAAAGCAGTGTACTGACCTGTAGATTTCTGTTTTATCAGGAAAATTAGTGCATAAACAGTGATTTCATTAGCATTTTCTGTCTCATGTACTTGAGTTTGGTGTCCTGCTGGCACAAATATAAGTTTTTAATTCATAATTCCACTGATTAATGGGCACGGAAACTCCCAATATCTACGCTTAGATGCAGAAAACCAATTTAATTAAAGGTCTGTTGTTTTGCACTCGGAATTGGATAATTAACATGACAGTGTCAGTATATATTCCAATTTTTAACAAAGGCCATCTGTGAATATTTAGTTGTGTGGCTCTAAAAATGGCAATTCTGGAAATCTTAGAGATGAAAAAATTAATTGAACAATTACACAAGGCTTATTCTTTGCCTGTAGCTGAATCTTTTAATTTCTCCCCATTTTACTACTTAAATGGTTTAAGATGAGTAAGATGCATAAGTAAATGCTTCATTTACTTCTGTCTGCAGGCATCAAATGCAGCTGTATTGGTTCCCATTGCTGTCTATAAGGCTGTATTTGATGCTAGTGTAGGTATTATGCCAAATATCTCAAAATGACTCAGTATTCAGTTTTCCGTTAAACACTCATTTGGAATAACTGAGACATTCTGCTAAATAAAGTGGCTCTTCACTTCTGAACATAAAGAGATTAAATCCTTTAAAGGACACATTTGATGTAAAGAATTTGAAAGGAATGTTTTCAAACAGAGCTTCTGTTTATGTAGTTTTTTTTTCCACTATGGAACTTTTTAGCATACTTCTTTGTTTCTGGTGGTAATTTTGGTTAAGTGAAGGGCTCAGCAGGACCTAACACTAACGCTTATTTGCTACAGGTGTAAATGGCAGGATGGCATGTTCATCCCCGCATTACATTTAGTGCCACTTCCTCAACTAAGGAAGACCAGGAACCCAGTGAATGAAGGTTAGTAAAGAGAAAAACATCACACTGATGTTGCACAAATGCGCAGAGGAGATTATTTTACTCCAAAGATCCGAATGGGTGTATACAATTGGAATGCAAATGAAAAAAAAAACACCTCTCCCAATCGGAATAAAATTTATTTCAGATTAGAATCTTCAGTTTGCCACGTTTACATGGAACATCTATGATCTGATCAGGCCTTCAATCTGTTTTTTTGTCTCCATGTAAATTAAGCTAATGTCAAGATGGGAGCTAGCATGGGGTTGCCCTCTCATAAGCACTGCTCATGGATGAGTCATTCCCGCAGATGCTCCCTCTTGCCAGCTTCTTTCCACTAGGCCACTGAGAGGTCCCTCTTGATAGCAGATAGGGAAGATGTAGGAACATCCGGACATTTCTATTTGGTGCTTAGGATCTAACAGGAATCCACAATCCTTTATGTGAAATTATATATGGACAGAAACCACCTGTCTCCTCAGCAGGTTCAGTCTGTTCGGAGTCTTCCATTCTTTGCTTTCCTCTTTTGTTTCATTTGAAAAAATATTCATCAAAAATAATGGGCTAAACTTAATCTAGGTTATAGGTGCTATAGTTTCTTTTTTGCTTCCAGGCTTCAGACTAGTAATTAGTGTCTTTAGTGCTTTCTTTGAAGACATGAACTACTTGGCAAAATCACATATTAGAACACACCAGGAATTTTCACCATGGTGTTTTTTTTCTTTAACTTTCCATTTTGTCCTCCTCTTCTTTGAAAAATAAATTACTAGTGTTGCAAACTTGTTATTAACTTGATGCTGTGCTGGTGACAAAAAAGCAGATTTAGGGACAGGGGTCAAAAATCATGCTAAGCACCTGCAGTACCATTGTGACCCTCACACTGAAGATCTCAGCTTTAGAGGGTTCAAGTTCTGTCATAATAGAGAGCACAGGATTAGGAAATTATTTTTGGTAGTCTTTTGAAGCTCTTAATATTAATATAAGCATTAACGTTCCCTGGAATACATGGACAAATGCCGCTGCTTTGCATAGCTAACCATGCTAATCACTGATACACAGTGTAAGATAAAGACAGCTTGACATAGTTTAAAATTTAATTTCCTTATTCATGTTATTTTTAAGTAAAATAAAATGATAAACAGAATTCTTAAATTCCCACAGATATTAACGGTATGGTTGCACTGATTAAAAGGGACATGGTTTACCGGGCTGCATATTGTAGCATACAGGCAGCAACTCAAAAACAACCAATTTCTGAGTAACAACCTTGTTTCCTTTCTGCAAGTGAGAAAAAAAAAACATTCAGAAAGAGCTGTGTTGCTCTCTGTTGCCACTGTAGCCTACGTGACATGTGGCATTGTTGATGTGACAGTGGGTTTGAGTTGGCGTGAAGTTGTGTTCAGCTTCTACAGGGTTACTCAGTGGTAGCCTAATGAAAGAACAAAGAGGAGCCCAGTGCAATTCACATCTCAAGCTGAAAAGTCACCATGACCCTCTTTTGCCTTAGCTCTGTGTGCAGTTCATGTACAAACTGGGTAAAGGAAGTGGGAAGATGAAACAGCCCTGGCAGGACTCCATTATTGGTTCCCATGTCCTTCCCATCTTTCATGTCTTTTCGAGTCAGTTTTTCCAACACTGTTCTCTGTGGTAATGTGTTTTCACCCATATCCTCACTTTCTCGGCTTAACATTAGTGCCATTCCCTCTTTATTTGGTGTAGCCACTACTCCTCTGGGCTTTCACCCCAACCCCTTAGAGAAGACAAGCAGCTCAGTGCCTCGTCTGTTCAATATTTCACTACTGGTGGGACGATGTTTTATTTACTGTGACTGGGACACCTGCAGTGACTCCCTCACAACAGTGAGGCATGGCTTGACACAGTTGCTGTAGAGTCATGGGGGTTACAGCTGGGACCTCAATGTTGAAAAAAAAAGTACTGATTTATACTGTTCAAAAATGTGCAATTAAAGCAATGCATTAAAATAAATGCCTGTTATTTTGCTTCACATAAAGGGATAATGTAAGATTCTATGAAAAACCATAATAAAGTCAAATCATTTGCGATGCCTCCAAGTTTGGTCTTAACAACAAAAGTAATCGTCTGTCAAATCGGCCATTTTCCAGTAATTGGTTGTGATTACCTTTTTTTTTTTTTCTTTTTTTTTTTTTTGTTAAACAAAAAGGGATTTGTGCACAGTCAGTGACAACAAAGTAAACCAGAAGCTTTAAAATGGGTTAATTACATAAAAGCCAAAAGACAAAAAGTAAGAATAAAATACATTTTTCCTGTACATACAGTATTTAGACAGCAAAATGTAGTGGAGACAGTTTCATAAAGCAAAGGAGAACAGATGACTTTGAAACAGTCAAAGAAAAAGATGGATGCAAGATAACAGTTGGTAGAGAATTCTTTTCCACAGGATTATCTGCTGTGTAAGTGACCTTTCAGTCAGACACCTGCTAATAACTGGCTCTGTCAGGTGTTCTTAGTGGTAAATCCGAGTGGAAGAAGAAGTATTCTAGATCTCCAAAGTATTTTCTTTTGTTTTTTTAAAATAATAACTTGATGACAAAATACCCCAATAAACCCTTCATTTTTTATGAGTTAAATGTCAAAAAGAAAAAAGGTTTTAAATCTTGCATAAGCAATGGGATTTAGACACTTGAGTGTCCTTTCAGCTTCATCTTCCATCATAACAAATTCTTAAGTATTGTGAGGTATCGCTGATTTATCAATATATTCAATTACCAGCTGAAGCATTACCGATCTTGTGACGTCACTGTTTGAAGTACTGGAACATAGCAGTGCGATTGCCAAAAAGAAATTATAAAATAACACTCTTTTTCTTTCTTGTGCGTTTATATTTTTCACATTTGTAATATAATTATTGATAAAAGTAAGACACAATCTTGTGAATTATATTAGTTTGGTTAACCGTTTTATTTCCACTTTTATTTTATTTATGTGTACCACATTTTTGAGGTAAACTTTAATGGCATATAAGAGGAAAAAAATAATAATTCAGTACTTTTATATGCTACCCCCGCGACCCGACCCTGGATAAGCGGAAGAAGATGGATGGATGGATGGATGGTTGGATGGATGGATACTTTTATAGAAGCCCAAGCAACAAAAAATATGGTTGGTTGCCTCACTAACAAGCAAAACATAATTTAGTGTTTAGAACTAAAGGAAAAAAAATCATGGTCACCTTTGGGCATAGAGACCTCTTCCCAGACAGATCCTGCAAGCTAATTACAGACCTCATTGAGCTGAATAAGAGGGAAGAACAAAACCTGTCTCGTCTGGCTGAATGTCATTTATGAGCCACCAACGCTCAAAACAGACAACTGCAACCCAGCAAGTTCAGATGTTTAGCTTTGCAATTATTTATAAAGTTCATAACATGTTAACAATAAGCCCTTTTGAAGTAAATGCTTATTCGTCTCACATATTGTTGACAATATGCAACACCAATCTCAAAAATCCAACATTTAGTATGAAAAAATACTTTTAAACTATGCTCTAAACTTATGCACTCGATATGGAGCAAAACTTTACGCTTAACAGTAACATTAAAAATATATGGGATTTTAGATCATTGCATTTCCTTTTCCAGTTTTCTTGTCTTTATGTCACTTAAAAACATGAGCTGTTATATACTTTTGTAAAAAAATCCCTAATCTTCTATTATAACATAACATGGAAATAGTCTAAAATAAGAGGCAACATGTTTGTTTTATGAACAGCATTTAATTTTTTTTATTCAAGATAGACAACATCAATGGCTTAGTAGCACACAAAATCAGATGGCAATTCATTACTTTGCATGCTCTCCTCAAAAATGCCCTCTTTAACAGAGCAGATAAATAGTGAATCAAGCTTCAACGTGCAACTAGGGTTCTAATGAGATTAAAGCAGAGAGCTGTTTCAACTGTCTACGTGTGATATTTCAAAGAGCTAGCCACATGTCACAAATTAGCTAGTGACATGCCTCAAATTAGCCTTTGTTCTGTACTGAACCACACTGGCTTGGAGTAATTGGGAGACTATGATGTAGGACAAGCGAACTGATGAGTGTGAGGCTCATACTGGGTGTGGGAGAAAAGGAGAGGAAGGAAGTTTGGATTCTTGTATTTTTTTATTAACTGAAAAAAGTCTTCAGTCCCTGTGAAGGGAAATAGCCCCAAGTCACATGCTACAAACAATTTATAAAAATAGATTTGAGAGTTTCCTTTATTCATTCCTAAGACTGTGCCACTAGACTTTTTTTAATAGCTTCCCAATCAATATGCAGTGACGGTAGTGAGGGAAACAAAAGTGTAAATCTAAGAGGGAACTATAAATGCAAACTTCACAAAGAGAGAGTGAGCAACTTGTATTTACCATGATAACAAAGGAAACTGGAATATAATTTGGAGGATATCAAAATAATAGTCAAAATAAAGGGGTAGCTGAGTGCACATATATAACAACCAGGACCTTTGGTATATACATTTCTTCCAGAAATCAACTGCATTTTTGTTCTCTGTGCTGTATTTCCTTTGTTAGTTTGTTCTCTCACTTGTGCTCATTCTCTGTTGTTTGCAACAAAGCAGTTATGATGAAAACAAAGCACAAACCTTGAGAAAAAAGTAATATATTGAACTGCAGCTTAAGAAAATAAAGTGCAAGTCAACTCTGCACAAACCTGTTGAGTTTTGAAACAAATATTACCATGTCATTATCAAATTTAGTAAAACACATGTTTCTATTAAGAATGAAAGAAAAAAAAGGTCCTAGTCAGGTGCCGTTTGGCAGGATTTGGTATTTAAGGCTAACGTCTGCTGGGATAAAATCAGACTGCATTGCTCAATAAATCATTACTGACTGTGGAGACCTTCCAGGACCAAAATCAACTTGGATTACCTGCCTCTATTTTTCATTCTTTTGTGCCCTTAAAGGCTTTTATGTACTTCCTAAGTGGCTTATGCGAAGGAGAGAGATACTTATGGTCCATGTTTGTGATACATCACCAATTTTTTTGATAGTTCTCTCACACCGGAAGAGATCCCAGTTAACCTTGCAACTTGTTCTGCCACATTTTCCTTCTACCAAACTATCCAGTAATTTGCTTTGTTTAAATAATGCTAAATCCCAGATTCTTTAACAAGGACATTGTGTGGTTTGTCAAGTTTGTTGTGACTTTTAATGATCGCATCTGGTTAAAGTCTTCCTATAATTGTTAACGAACATCTGCAATTAAGAACAAGTTACTGGTTTTAAGTGTTTTACCTCACAAAGCTGCACAGTCACTGATTGTAAATTTTTGTCTATATGTATGACATACTAACAATAATAAACAAGAAAAACACCGCAAGCTGATACAGTGTTGTCTGGAGCAACATTGATATGACATGTTTCTGCTTTTATATCAGAGAAATGTGACACACAAATAGTGGTTTCTTAGACAAGAAGATTAAAGTATGAGTAATACGGACCCTGTACCTGCAGGTTGACAGCAGCAGTCAGGTTTTGGTGGCAGGGAAATCTGAAATCAAAAAAGCTTTGGAAGAGCTGCTGCTCCACTGACTGTGCTTTTATCAAAACAGAAAGGCTCAAATGGACAGCAGACCAACAGTGAACATGGATCACGGATGATACCTGGCTACTTCTCATTCTGTGTAGAGTTGACCTTTGCCATGTGTACAACACCACTGCAGGAAACAACAGAAAACAAGATATTACACTGGAAACTTATCATCATGCTTCTAATAGCTGTCACACCTGTGGAAATTGAAAGCCACATGGATGTCTTAAGATGATGCTGTTATGCCTTGTCTACTTGTGCAATGCAAAAAAAAATACAACCCTTCACAGGTTAGTAAACCCACAAGAATAGAAACAAAGGACATGCAGATGTTGGAAGAATATTTAACAAATATCCTTTTTCATAGAAGTTTAAAAAGCTAAACTTTACTAAATTAAACTAGACATGACCTCTCTGAAAACATGGTAGAAATTATATCTTAGCTATGGTTCCTTTGTAGTTCTGAACCTATACGTCAAAAATACTAAAAACAGCAAATAGTGCTAGACAAAGTAAAAAAAACAACACGTAGCTTCTTAAGGAATTGCCTCCATTAAACCTACCCAGCATTTGGACAGGCATAATTTTGTCATCAAGGTGGGAATGCAAAAGTCATAATGACATAAGGTGTCTTGCTGTTCTTCTGCTGTATTCATCTGATCTCCTGCTTTCCTGTACAATTGCTTTGATTTGTACTCTCCCCAACTGCATGAAATGCAACAAAAGCCCAGAAAATTATAAGGAGATTGGCAAAAAAATCTGGCAAATATAAAAAAGACTTGGCTATTACTACAAAAAAGCTGTGATTTTTTTAGGGATTTTAAAGGAAAGGAAGGAATAACACATTTCCTTTAAAAATGATGCAGTCAAAGGTTTTATCTAACTAAAAAATCTTGAATGTGAACAGTCTATTCCATTACCATGACATTGCACCAGACTAAACCTTTGCTGTTGTATGTCAGGTATGATTATGAAAACTATTTCTAATTGGTAAACCCCTAAAAAATAAGCGGATATTTTGAAAAAAATTATTTTTCTTTTAATTTTACTTTCATTGAATTTAACGGCTTCAATAAATTAACAACTAACAAATAAATGTTGGCTAGATTAACCATTGGTTTCAGATCAACCAATTTAATTGGTTAACCAAACAAAAAAAATGTAAACAGGTGGTTAAATAATCTGATTCTTTAGCTGTAGTCAAGTGTAGTGTGTAATAGTTACTAACCTAGAGAATTATTACAATCACAAAAATTACATATACAGCATGCTGATCTTGGCATTAACCAGCCTTGCAACATTAGTATTAACTGTTATTAAATTCAAGGAGCTGTCAGCCATTACAGTGGTGTTGGGTGTAAAAGTTTGCCCTTCGAACCAAAGGATTGTTGGTTGAAGTCCTGGCCTTGGCTTAATCAGTGTTTTGGTCAAAGTGACCAATTTGTATTGTTTTGTCTTTTTTCCAGTATAGATTGGTTAAAACCACAAACAGATAAAATAAGTTGTTTTAATCAAAGGATTTGTTGGGACACATAATTGCCAACCAGCTTAGTAAAATTCAAGAGTATGATTTGGTATAAGCCCATTTTAAACTGTCTGAACTGTGCCAAGCGTTTCACAAATCTCCATGTTTCTCACAACTGTTTAATGTTATCTTGGTCCAATTCTTCAGACAGAACTGGTGTCACTTGGGTTTGTAGGTCGATTTTCTGTCATCCACTTTTTAATTTCTGCCCCATCGTTGAGGTTAAGCTAGCAGATTTTTAAAGGCCCCTGCAGTGCATAAACTTTGCTGCTTTTAAGCTAATTTTAAACTAATTTCACTGCATACTTGAGGTAAATGCTGAGCTGGAATTTATTTCCATTCAAGCTTTAACTTATGGGCTGATGTCTTGTTTTTCCTTCAGTATTTCTACAAAATACACTTTATGATGCCATCTAGTGTACCTGAGAATCCTGCAGCAAAATCCATGCATAACTTAATGCTCCCACCCTTCAACTTCTTAGTTGGGGTAGTGTTTTTAGCACTACAAGCTTCTTCCTTATTACCAAAATTAAACAACGGTCACAATGTCCAAACAGCTGAATTTCAGTTGTGACAAACCCCAGGACAGGTCAAGGAAATTAAGCTCGTTGTCCATATTAGCAAACTATAATTTGCTTTTTTTTCCGCTTTTAGACTTGTCTACTCTGTTGGCTTACATCCCATGTTGGAATTGCATTTGTTTTGTTATTATGAATGCCTTGCCATTTTCAAAAAGCATTTTCTGAAGGTGATTTGCTTTTGCTTTTTCTGGGATTGATTTGTACATTTTGTAGGAAACAAGTTCATCTGACAAGGCAGAAAACCTATTTTATTCCTTAAAAATACAATGGTTGGAAATTCCTGAAATATTTATTTTTTTCCTTGATTTTTCTGAAAGTTGAACACTGAGATTTTAGATATCTAAAAATGTGCCGATGGATGGATCACTTGTTTAGGTCCACAATGATCTTGCATAAATAGTTTTTCACATTATCTATGGTGTTACCGATGAAGCCGTATGTCTGAGATATGTCTTAAAATGAGTCCACAGATATCCCCTCAAGTAACTAAATGTTATGAATCGACTCTGAATCCAACAGAGCTACAACATGATTATCTGAGCTTTCCAAACTAATTTAAAGTGATTGCAATCTTGGTTTAATAGCTTAATATCAGATAATATCTTTCTTTGTATACAGTGTCTGTAAATGCCTGTATAAAAGTTTTTATTCATGGTTTGAATGTTCTCTATTAGCAGCATTCAGTATATTTCTACTTTTTTGTATTTGCTAACCTTGAGCTTGTTATGGAGAGAAACCTTGTTATTTAAAGTTGTTAATCATTTGTGAATAAATTCCCCTCATTGAATAGAAGTGGGCAGAGTTGAGGTTGCTAGTTTTTGAGATTAGTTTCTGAGGAGTTTCATGCAGGAATAAGTAAACAGGGAGAGGTACTGATGGGGGCCAAAAAAAAAGCTAATGCACTTCCTTTTAAATAAGCTGCACATTAAGCTTTCATTGGATTCCCACTGCTCCTCTTATAAGACGCACTAACCAGCCAAACGGCACAAAACAAAAAGAGGACCTCAACAGTAAATAAAAAAATGACACGTAGTACCAAACTGCATCTGTTTAAAAACATGCATAGCATAAACACAGCAAGACATATTTGTTTTATCTTGCTTTATTTGTTTCTTTATGTTCAACTGTACAAACGGCAGGAATAACACAAGATAGTAATGACTTGGGGGCACAGATAAAATGTATTTATATCCTTGAGTATTACCCTTGATAGTCGGAAGATCATCAACATTGGAAAGAAAAAAACACATCAAAGAAAAAGTAATTTACATTGCCCTCACGGAGTAACATTATGTTAACTGTACATCCTTAATACCTAGTATATGTTTTATTGGTGCACAATAAAATACACATACTTATAGATGTAAGAGGCATTGATGTTAACTATAAAGAGTTAATTTGTTCATGTTTACAACCAATTTAATAGATTTTCTTGTCTAGCTCTTAAATGTACTTGGTAAAATAATATTTGTGAAAGTAGCTCCATGGGATGCTTTAGGGTTTTCAACTGAGTTTATCTTAAAAGCTTATAAGCAGTTAATCTTTAATCTGTAAAACATACCTCTCTTGGTATCTTAATTTAGCATAAATACATATTTGTTTGTCCAAGAGGAAGAAGATGATTGCTAGCCCAAGACAATCTTAGAGCTTTATAAAAACACTATTGTATAAAACATTAAACAGCTGTTGCTATTGCAGTTGGTGATTATTTATACAGAAAGACATGAAATGATTGTTCGGAGATGCTGTGTCTCCTATGATCGTAGCTGCACTTTAATGTTGGAAAAACTTGATAGAAAACTTCTTGATAGAAAAGAAAGGCAATATAAAAATCCCCAGAATACCGTTATGCTGTTAGTCTGCCAGATAATTATTTATACGTTCAATTCTTTGTACATATTTTAAACAGCAAGGTTGCTGTTAGAGAATTCTTTCACATTCTTTTATATTAAAGATATTTAATTGAGAGGCTGAGAGTTTGTATTTACTCCAGTTGTGATATTATCTGCATATTATCCACATCAGTACAATATGAAGCTACTTGAATAATGAAGCTGTTTGAATTACAGTCCACCCCCCCCCCCCCCAAAAAAAAAAAAACATAGAATAAAAAAATGGGCAGGATTTAAAGT
>JAUZNJ010076683.1:0-24728 GCA_034780135.1 Jordanella pulchra
GAAAGAACCAAACTTTATGAATGTTTTTTGTGACAAACAAGTATGTGTTCCGATCACTCTATCACAGAAAAATAAGAGTTGTAGAACTTATTGGAAACTCACGACAGACATGACATTATGTTTTTTACAAGTGCATGTAAACTTTTGACCACAACTGTAACTGTTTTAAAGGAAATATATTTTCAAAAGTAAAAATAATAAAGTAAAGCTGATTCTATTGAGATAAGGATTATTTTGACTACCCAGCTTATGCCTTGTAATTACCTAATTGATACTCTTACGGATTCCTTGTAAATTCCTCTCCAGGGACGATGTAATGTAAAATCCTTATTCGTTTCCAGTAACTAACCCAAAGTTTGATTTGGGGCCCTCTACAAATTACTGTGAATAGCATATTGTATTTGTACCAAATTAGTTCCCTGTGGGTACTTGGGTACCTAATACCTCAGAGGTTCCCCGTAATTTCCCCTTCAGTCATCCAATCGGTACCCTGTAAGTATCTCATAGGTACGCCATAAACACCTTGGGTAGCTGTTAGTACCTATTGGCAGCCATATATACACTGAAAATATATTAGATGTCTGTAAATACCCTGAAAATATCCCATAGATCCACCACTGGTATCGCATGAGTAGTTTAGGTCCTGCAGAATGTCTCCATAAAGTGAAACGCTTTGTGTTTAATGTAAGCTTCTTCTGAATTTGTGAACTTACTTCTTTTATCAGTGCCCTATAGTACTGTATGTGCAGGGATTTGTTGATACTTCTATATAAGCACAAGATTTACCTGCAGCTGGTTTTAAAAACAAACCACTGATTCAGCACACAGTTATCATGTTGCACCATAGCCTCCAATTATGCCCAAATAAAGAAAAAGGCCCTGGCACTGTTTCTTTATTCATGCATAGTGAATTTAGGCAGTTTGAAATCCTTATCTTCATCTACCACCTACAACCCTTCCAAAATTATACCTCCACTTCAGTTAAAAGTGGGGCAAGTTAAGCTTTAAGGAGGACAGACCTACCCTCAGGTGCTCTGCATTAAATGGTTCTTTCTAGGGGCTGGACTTTAACTGGAATGAGATTCCTTTGGTTTAAACATAAAAGACAAAAGAAAGTGTTTGAGTTTTAAGTTATAATAACTGTTTGAGATACAAAACAAAATAGTAGTATTTTCATCTTGGGCTACAAACAGAAATGAAAATGAAACATCAGCGGATGTAAAAATGGAAACATACAGCAGTAAAGGGGATTTTAAAGGGCCTTCAATCAGACTCTGGCAAAGCTCTCGTGTTTTATTTCTTCCTCAAGGTCACACCTCTGCATTAGACGTTCCTTTCATTACAATATTCTCAGCAGGACCTCAATACAACATAATGACTGAAGTAGTGTTGCCCATGGGAAAGCCTCCCCCCCACCCCCTGGTGCCCCTCCCAGGGTCTTACTCGGTTGTTAGAGGGCTGGTTGTGTTTTCTTTGTGTGGTCAGGCCCTGCTATCACATTACTGCACACATGCTGATGCAGCAGCTAAATCCATCCGCTCCTCCTGCCCCCTCCCAGCTTCTTTCTGCATAGTGGCCCAACAATCGAGCGAAGATCAAGATTTCAATTAAAGTAATGCCACATTACCATCTCCAATGAAAGAAATAAGTCCTTACTTTTGTTATCGCTACTTCTAAATATAAGATTAAAAGTTGAATTATCCAGGAACTCTTCCCCATCCCTCCATCTATGCTCACCACCCAGTCTCTGATTAATTTTCATGGAATTAGTCATTGTCCCCACTGCATGTTGCACTGCGCTCAGATGAAGAATGGTGAAAAAGTTGGCGTTGCCTGAAGGAAATATTCGCTAAACTTTGATTTTATCAAGCTGCACACAGAAGACGGGAAATTAAGTTCAGTCCCAATTTTGGACGATAAGGGGGATGGAGCTGACACATTTACAGCTGTGATAACAAAGTAATACAGCAGTGCAAAACTGCTTTTCCAAGAGGCTGATAAGCAAATTAATATACCAGTTTAGACAGAGGACCAAGTATTTGTGAATTACATTACCTGCTTTATTAATATTAAAGCTCTCAGGCTGTTTGTTCTTGTTCAGTGTGGGGATTTAACCGCCTGCTTCATGTCGATGAATAGAGGAGCCAATGAGAGAGAATGATAGCCTTTAAAATTAGGAAACAGTTGAATGGAAATTATTGGTGTGTGTGTATGTGTAAGTGGATATGATTGTGGGTTTTTAAGTATGTGTGAATGTGTGTGTGGTTGACCTGTTAAAAAGCCAAGCGCCTTTCTAGCATTAATTATATTTTGCCTAGAACCTGCTTTAGAGGTAAAAAAAAAGTGCAACCTTTTGTATTTGCCTGAGAATAAAGGAGCATGATTCAGCTGACAAAAAGCTTTAAAATTATAGAACATGAACAGCGGATGAGAAATGATATCAGTTTGTTCCTTTGAGATTTTAACTGAGCGGTAATTATTTTTTAAACACAAAAGCAGATATTTAACTTCTTTTATCTGTAGTATTTTCAATTTGGAGCATTGAAATTAGGCTTAGTTTCCTGGGGGTTAACAGATATACAGGGATTAAAGATGGCTTTAAACTTTTTCAAATTGGCTACTTCCAGCTTTCACTTGACACAAACTTCCACTATGAGACATACTTACCTTAACTTGCCTATCGGTTGAAGGTCCAAATGGACAGATGTGTTGGCCTTACTTTTTATAAATTCAAATTCTGTTTTGTTGTTTTCAATCTTTGCTTGGAAGCACTGCAATACCAAAAAATAAGAAAGCCCTCTTTCTCCTCTGCTTTGTTGCAAACAAATGATAAAAGTTTATTGGCACACCCAGAGCACCTCGAGGCTCAACATCAAACAATTCTTGATTATAAAAAAACTATATAACCCCTATTCTCTGTCAGTGATCTTTAGCAAGGGGTAGACAACATATGTTAAAGTCACCAACTGGTGAGCATTTATTGCCAAGATCTCCTACAGTGACATTTGTTAAAGAGGACATGGTAATTGTTTTGTTTGCTTTCATAAACCTGTCAGAGAGGAAATTTGGAACTGAACCTACATTTTTCTGTTTCAAATGACTATTCGTTATATAGAACCCCTGTCAACCCACCATCTTTTCAAATTAGAATCATGCAGCACGGATATTAATTCCTTAAAGAGGCATTATGGAGTTTTCTTATGATACTTCCCCCTGTGGCCAAAACACGGAACTGCAGCCTTCTTCTGTCCATTCTCGTACTCTCACTTAAACTTGGCAAGGTTTTAGTTTTGTTTTTTTACTTTTTTTTATCTTACGTGGAGTTGCCATTGGAGTCTGAGATGAGCTTCTTAATATCCACAAATTTGATCTTGAATATAACACTTTGATTGTTTGCTAGGTCAGACTCATTTGACCTGGACTGCCTAGGCATCACATCTGGAGAACAGCGCAGAAACTTCCAGCCCAAAGTAAAAATAGGAAAACAGACTACAGGCTTACAGATGCATCTGTGCTGAACTACTGGTGTCAAATACAAAAGCAGTTTTAAATATGTTTTTCAGTAAAAACTTACAAAATTTCTCTTTAAGAACTCTAAAAAAGAAAAGTCAATGTTCTGCAACATCCATTCATTTCTTTTATGATTTCAGGATTTTGTGGAAAATGTATGAAAAATGAACCTCCTCGGCAGGATTTCTGTCCCTGCAAAGATAAACTTTTCAGGCAAAGCAATTTCATGGTTGTGACAGGTAATTTACCTTGATTCCATATTGAATTGGTGCTCTCTGTTGTAGAAGACACAAAGTACAAGCACATCTGAATCTGAGCTCTCTGCAAGATAAAGCTGCTGATAAGTAGCTGTTTGTGAAAGTTGAAAATGTCTGGTTGGGGTAGTGCAGCTGCTGTGGTGTCAAACTAAAGCAAAAAGGAAAATGACTATGATAGTTTTCTTTTCCCTCCCTGAAGAAAAGCCCTTCATTGACGATTTTTGGATATGTTGCCCTTTTGGAGAGAAAGAGCTGCATTGACCTGGTCTTTCTTTCCCTCATTCCTCTTTTTCTCATCCCTCACTTCTTTCAATCATACAAACGCTGAAGGGGAGCCTGTAAAGTCAGCCAAACGTCGTGTTATAAAAATAATCCAGGTTTTATTGGGATTGCCATGGGAGGGTGGCATGAGGGGAGCGAGGGTTAACAAAAGCCTGTTCTTTTAGCAGAGAAAAACTGCACTGTTATATACTGTACTGGCTGCCTGACAGGCTTACACACACCCACACCCACACATCCACCCTCACACCGAGAGACAGAGAAGCTATTGGACATAACAGAGGTGTTTTCTTGGACACAGAGAAAGGTAGGAGTGCTGACATGTCCCCGTGTCTCTATGTTGATATGAAGACGCACTATTTGTGAACAAGCATGGGGAAAATGAACAGATTGGTGGTAGTTAATCTGCTCCTAAACAACAGGCCTTAAGTCTACGTTCATTGCCATCAGCCTGTCTCCTAATGGTACCTGTCCCTTCATATCCAAAGCAGGATGGAGACACTCTAGTAGTATTACAGAAGACCAAGAAAGGCTGGATATCACTCAGCGGTTTGAGGGAGACCAGTGTAAATGCCACATCTGTCTGTAAGGGTCTAGGTTTTGCTCGTGTGGGAGGATCTTATAGAGATTTCAGGGAACTTGACAAACCCTATTTAAAGCAGGAAAGCGAGTATGCCAAGATGATTTCAGGAGAGGTCTCAATCATGTTGAGTTTTTGGCATAAAGGTCAATTGGAAAAAAATGTGCCTCAGCAAGTTCAGATAGTGTCCGAGGCATTTTAAGGGTGATGCAATTACAGCGGCGGGCAGCTGGGTCCACATGTAACACTAGCTTGAAGGACAAAAGGCTCCGGGAGAAATTGATAGATTAGAAAAGGGCAAACTCAGTCATTTGTCTTTTGTTTTCCCTATCAGAGGCCTTCAGAGTTTCTGTGTTGCAGGGGACAACTTTATAAAGCATGAAAGATTGCCAAGCTTATAGGCATTTATGGCAAGTGTAAGTATTCTGACTGCTTTTCATGGGTGAGCAAGTTGCCCTTTTCAGATTTCTGTGTCTTTCAGATTTCTGTGTCAGCCGGGGAATACGCTGCAACACTCAGGCTCCTGAGAACGCAAGATGTGGTTGCAAAGATGTGCCACTTAGCCTGTTAGAACTAACCCTGTTTTTACCCATCGCTGTGCAGAGATACAAGAGGCCACCTCAGGTCATGGGCGTACAATATTCCCTTGATGGGATGGAGAGAGGGATAGGCTAGGGTGTGGGAGGCATAAGCAGCTGTTTCCAGAATCCAAACACTCTCAAACCTTCACATCTGTCTCATCTCTGATTAGATGGATCTGTAAAATTAGCCAAAGGAAAAGGGTGGCGGCTACCATGGGGGTGAGAGAACTGCGACAGGGATACATGTCAGGAATTGGATTAAAGCAGATGGCTTTCTGAAACATCAAACCAGTGTGATTAGATTTTCACCGCCAAACACAGATTGAAGGATGATTGCATTAGATGTCTCTGAGAAGGAAAGATACACACAAAACAAGTTGGATTTGAACAGTGTGGCAGGGTTGTAATCGTTTTTTTTGCTCCATTGCTTCCGCACAGATGCCTTTATCAGGAGGTTTAAAAAATCGCATCAGCACATCTTGATACATCTTTGTGGTTCTGCAGATGAGCTGAAATTATCTGTTTTCTTTGACAATCATCATTTTCAAACACATTTTGTTGGAAGATTGAGGTTCATCCATATAATTTCTTTCCTTCTCAATCTGGACTAAAACTAAAACCTACCAGTTTTAGTCCAGGCACTCTGTTTACTTTTTGGACTAGGCCTAAAACTTTCCTTTTTGATGAAGATTAAAGTTAGAGTTTTCCATTATCCTGATCTATCTCTATAGTTATGCTGCTTTAGGCTTAAGTCGCTGGAAGACATAGGGGTCACTTTACACCATTCTGCTTCATTCTATCTTCATCCTTCAATTTCGCTGTATTTTTCAGTTCAACCCCTTGTAATGCTCTCTGTTTTTTTCTCATCATAGTAGCTTTATCTGGTCTTGTCCTTTTTGGCTGTGATACCATACTGGAGGGAAAATTTAGCTGGGCTACTACCTTTTACACCATTAACTGTAGATAATAAAGTTGCGCCTAGTTTCCAGGACTTACTCCTGTTTCTCTCCTGGACACAGCTATCGGCTCAGCTTTTACTGTGACCGGCTGCATGTGCTCTCTTTCATTCTTTTTGGCTTAGAAAATGACTCAGAGTTCATCTGCTTAACTGGTTCTTGCCTAGTCAGAGCCACCAATGCAGCTAGGTTGCCGCCACATTTTCTTACATAGCAAGTATGTATGGACAGTGCTTCTGTGTCCTTTTTGTATGTTTGCTTCTGTCTCCTTAAAATCCTAGTTGGCCTCGATAGAAGGCTGCTCACACTGAGTCTGCCTCTGCTGTAGTTATTTTAATAATAAAAGGGGGTTTTTGCTATCCAACGTCGCTGCACGCATGCTCGTTGAAGGGTTTATTGTACAAACACCGACAAAATGCAAGTGAATGTCTACCTTCGCAACATGCTCATCTAAGAGGAGCCAATCCATCAACGTCAATGACTCTGTACTATTAGCTGCTTTTTTAAATGAAATGCTTTTAATCAATCTGGCTGTCCGATCTGATTAAATTGTTCTGTAAAGTGCCTTGAAATGACATGTGTTGCCAATTGGTGCTGTATAAATAAACTACATTGAAACTGAAGCTGATTTTTCTTTCAAAAGGACAGGGGGAGTTCTGTGCACACTTATTAGTGTCTGTTTAAGCACATACCAAAATACCAGCACCTTAATAAAAAAGAATGAGCATGATGGTGTTTAGGTTCAAAATAAATGATCCAGCAGCTGATTGTTTTGATGTAACATACAGCTAAGCCAGTGTGTCAAGGCTTTTTTTGTTTGGAGATGTCAAGATGTTTCAGTCTCACAACCCTAAAAGTTACTTTAGACACAACACATATTTGTTGCTAAAAGAAATGTATTGAACTCATTTCTTGCAGGTCTTCTGTCTAAGTTATGGAAAATACACTCACCCCAAAAGTTCAGAGAGGCCAACAGAGCGCAGGAGTTTAGAATTAGGCCTAGTTTTGTTTTGTTTTTTTTCTTTAGCTAATAATGACTTTTTCTTCATTGGACATTAATAGATTGTGTAGAGATCCCTAAACAACCAACCCAAGATTGTTAAGCAATCATTAAAAATGAAAAAAGGATGCTACTAATATTGCAGTTTCCTTTTCTACAAACAGTGATTTCCTAACTGGGTTGGGAAGCAGAGCACTCAACCACACTTCTAATTACACAGCAGTTTATCCATACTCAGCTGTTCTGCTCATCACTGTCAGTGACATTTCTTCAATCCCACCCTCCAGGCTCTTTCATGACCCTTGAATGTTCATCTTTTGATCTTAACCTACTTATTCCTCTTCCCTACTCCCTCACCTATCATCCATACCTCCTTAGTACTGAATTGATAACTGTGCTACAGAATATTGCCAAAAGTATTTTCTTCACACTTACACCAACTTAATAATATCCTAATCTTAATCCATAGGGTTTATTATGATTTTAGCCAAGCCTTTGCAAATGTAACTGCTTCACCCCTTCAGGGTAAGCTTCCCACAAGCTTGTGTATATGTGAGGTTTTGAACATTCTGGTGTTGCATGAGAAGGCCTGGATCACAACCTTGGCACTAATTCATCCCAAAGGTGTTTAATCAGGTTGGGAGCATTAGTTTGTACATGAAAGTCTTCTTCAGCACCAGACCTTCTAACCCATGCCTTTATAGACCTTTTCTCCATTTCAGACATTTCCATGCTACCAATACCTGCAGTATACAGAAGCATTAAAGTTTCTGTCACTGGGGCTAAGGGACCAAGCGATATACACATTGCACCACATTTTACCATAAAAAAGGTAAACAGGTGCCATTGTTTGGCAAAAACCCAAATGCGTTGATTGAAGTGCAAAACAGACAGGCATGATCTATCAGTCCAGAGAATATTTCTCCACTATTCTAAAGTCCCATGGTGTCATGCCTTGAACAGCTTCATCTGATGCTTCTCGCTAATCTAAGGTTTTCAGATGCTCTTCTGTGGGAATCTAGAAAACGAAACTTTCTACATGCTATTCTTGAAATAATATAGATGCTTTATAATGTTTTTGAGAATTTAGCAATCAACTTATCAGAATTCTTTTCACCTTTTGCTTTCTAAGTGCCTCATCCTTTTACCGTCTCTATTGTAGGATTTTGAGTGACCTATGACTTTGTGGCCATGAAAATTTTCTATTAAAACTCCACTTCTTAATGTTGTGAAATAAGTTTCTTTGTCAATGACCAAAAGAAAGAAAAATACAATGATAAAAAACGAACAATCTGCAGATAATTCAATATTGCAAGCTGAAGATTGTGTATAGCAAAACAAGGAATGAATTTTCTTTATGCAGAGAGTTTCATAATGTATGTATTGTATCTTTGGTCAGTTGGAACAAGGATTTAGTAAAACAGCTCAGGATTTTTACGTTGAGGAGTTTTAGGTTTACCCGAATCTACTTGTTTTAGAGATTCAAAAAACTGAACTCATGATAGTTGATCTTCAAATTTAAGAGTTTCTGAAGAACTGATAGCAGGAAGTTCACCCAGTGAGCAGAGGTTTAGTCTGAATGTAACCCAGCAAGTTCCTATATAAGAGAAAATATTATCAAACACAAGAATAAATAGCTATGAAAACAGAACTACTACATAGTACTACTGCTACTAAACAGAATACTACCACCAAAAATTGACTGTGGGATATTTTGGAGCAAAGATATTTGTCAACTTAAGTTATTGCATTGGTTATGTGATATTTTTTATGCACATGTGGAAAAGATGGAAACATCTGTATTTCATAATGCAAATAATTTGCTAATCCTCTTCAAACACACAAATCATTAGAAGTATCACAGTTGTGACATAGTATTTGTCAAATGAAGCACAGGACAGGATTTGATGTTTCACAAAAGGACCTTTATTTTTCTGTTGTTTGGTTTCACAGATAACGAGTTTATTTTGCAACATAGAATAGGTGTTGTGGCAGTTTACAGTAAGTTAAATATCTCTGCACAGATAATGAAGACACCCATTTTGTCTCCATTTTTAACCCATTTTGTTTTTGTTTTTTTTTTTTTAAACTATGCTGACTGTTACATCAGCAGAATAGATTGCCTGAAGTTTGCTCCTAAATTCTGAAAGCAAACTGCAGGGCTTTCTTAGTTAAAACCTTTATATATAACTATACCAAAATTTTCCAAAACAGTTGCTAGAACCGTCTTGGTACTTCGACTTATTGTGTGATACATGACAAATTGGTTTTACAAAAAAAAATGTCTTTGGCAATCATTTACATTTTTATTTTTTATCTTGTGGTAACAGAAAGTCAAAACTTCCCTCTCATCAACCAAAATGCTGGAGCATATTCTGCTGCAAGTATCCAAAACACAAAAGTCCTCAAGCAATCCATTGCTCACAAACAGCTAACTCAAAAAACAAGACTTTTTGTATGAACATGGTCTGTTCTGGAAGGACTTTAATCACTTTTCAGGAAACTTAATTTCATTTTTTTTTTTTAACAAAGCAAGCCTTGTTAAATCTCTTCCAAGTTACCATAATTCATCTGTTGCTGTAGAACGCACAGACACAGGAGCACATTCGCATTCTCCACGTCGAGGTCGGTGAAGCTTGCTGTATTCAACATTTTGCAGCAGCTTTGTCCCAGACAACAAGTGGACACAAATGATGTGCATTCATGGCCAACCACCAAAAAGCCAGAGGCAGAAATTGGCCTTTAAAAAAAAAAAAAGGAAAACAAAATGTCCATATTGTTAAACCGGGAAATGTTTTCACTCTCAGACGGTGGCTGAACTTCTGGCATTCTAAATGAGAGAATCAAAATGCATGAACAACAGCTGCCTATCCTCTTGTTTCTTTCTGCAGGAGAACAGGTCAGTGTAGGAGGCATGCTGCCTGTGGATGCTCTCTCCTCCATACATGCCAGTATTCTTGCATATTTATTACTGCCTTAAGATGATTCATGAGGCAGACATTGCAAAATATACAGAGATGAAGCTTTTGGGAACTGAGAATAGTTGATTCTCAGGAAAGACCAACTTGGGACCAGGGGCATAGTACGTAGCTACAGGAGAGAAACAATACTCCCAGGGGCCTTAACCCTCCTCCATTCTGCAGTTTCCCCCCTTTGTGCTGACATGAAGAACACCCTCTACAGGGAATTTAGGAAATTTAATAACCTTCTGAAACTATACCTTTTCACATGATGGTGAATTAGCATACTTGGATCCTTGAGGAGACAAAACGGAGAAGCATGAAGATCTACGTAAAGCCCAGAATCATAAGGAGGTTCAACACTGATTTATAGGTGTTAAGAAATTCAGGAAAGAAACTCATATTCTGACCAGTTTTCTGTTTAGTTTCTTGGAACATAAGGCTATTTTCTGATGTGAAAAAAGCGCCTCTAACTTAAACAACCATGCTTAAATCACCTTTTAATCTTCCCCAAATCTTTCAGCAGAAGGTCTGATAACAAAGATCTGTCAAGTTTATGAAAGACAATTCAGTAAAGAGACCCTTGGATTGGTTAAAAAGATACAGGATTAAAGCATCTCTGGTCACTCTCACTCTTCCTTTAATAAATTTGTGCGTAAAATGAAAAAATGTTTTGCTGAGGTGTAATTTCCTTCTTTCTGCTGGGAGGGAGGAAGCCACTCATCATACGGGACACGCTTTAATACACTCATTTCAATAGATATTAAGCACTGGCTGATCGCAGAGGCAGTGATACATCAGGGCCATTCATCTCCAATAAGGACAGCACATTTCTCTACTTCATCCCACAAATGTTTATCTGTGGGATTGTGGAGAGATTGAATGTGACAGATCAGCAGCGGCCTCAAAGAGGTTTCTGTCAGAATGCAAGCGTTGTGAGAGGACCTTTAGATTGATTGTGACAACTTTGCTTCTCAATCGTTTGGAGTCTGGCTTCTACTGTTGGCCATTAACCATTTACTACTGTTCATACAGTGTATTTATGATCCACTGAAAATCTCCCATCTTCTTTCTTAGGGTCACTTCTGACTTAGCATCCATTTGTTTTGTTTTTTTAATTTTGATGCTATAACTACATATTTAACTATTTGAAAAATGTATTATACAGCAATTGTACTTCTTCGACTAACACATATACGTTAAAGCGCATGATTGCTAACGGTGAAAAAGAAAGTATTCTCTCAAACATCAAAATATGAAATAAGACAATATTGGTATTCAATCAAAATACAACAAATGAATCTTAAATTTAAAAAATATATATAAACATCTATTTCAGTGTTTATTTTTATAGAGATTAAACCTCCAGCCACTACTTGGCAGCAGAGCATATTATTCAGCTGCTCTGCACCAGCTGCAGGAGAGCAACAACAATATCTCATATGCTTTTCCAGAGCTGTTATATAAATTGCAATATTGTCTTTGTTTATGTATCTGGTTAAATCGGGATAAAATGGATCACAACCGTATATCACCAAGGTTGTGTCTGAATGTCCGCCCTAATTCCTACATAGAGGTTACGCCATTTTAGATCAGTGTCCGAGCATCTAGTGGATGAAAAAGTAATGGACTCATTATTTCCCACAATGCACCTTGAAAAAGGACTGCGCATCCGTGATCACTAGATGGGCAGATATGTCCCAGAATGCTTTGCGAGAACTCTCCTCACAAAGCATATGGGATTTTTTGTGGTGCCAAGAAAGAACAAAGATGGCGCAGATGGAGAGCCGGAGTTACGTTATCAACGGGAAGTGAAAAGAAGGGATCATCTGTCTGAAGGGTCAGTTTACTGAGTTCAATATAAAGTCCACTATATAGTACCGGTTCTATACAGACATTGAGGGATTTAGGGGTTAGGATGGACGTTCTGATGGTCCTAATTCCTTCCAATCCAACCCCTCTAAATAATTTCTGAGATGGAAATCGGCCTGTCTCCTAGCAAAATTTTTAATTCCACCCAGACAGGCAAGGGGCAATTGAGAGCAGGCAAAAAGGCCGGTGGTAATTTCTGATAAACTACAGAGATTCACAGCTAAGGAAAGAAACTGTGTCAATGGAACTGCTCTAAAAATGTGGCCTTTAGGGATGAATGAAGGAGGTGCTGGTACAATGTGTCCAACTGAACCAACTGGTGTGCTGGTACGGAAAATTGGTACAAAATTTAACGTTTAGAGCTACACGAAAAGCATGTAGGCAGTAGCATCATGCTGTGGGAGTTATTTTCATTTACAGACTTCAGAATCAGAAAGCCTTTATTGTCATCATATTCTACAACGGATACAATGAGATTTTTGAACCTCTCATTATTATTTTTTCACATCTGGATACAATATTTCAAAGTTATGACTGAGATCTTCTACTGATACTAGAAGGTGAGTCAAGGTAAATGTGATAATCGCTCTGAAATGCTGCCTCCCAGCTCTGTATTTTAGCAATATTTCCCCTAAAATCTCATTCTGATGAAAAATCTCAGTCAGGGCAAACGGAGGAGTTAAGCAAAGAGAGAGGTGGCTCATGGGAGACGACCTGTACTCGCGTTTTAATGAGACTTCACCCCAAATTCTCACAGACTGTTCTGCCTTCTGATGTGCCAAATAACTGGTGTTTGCAGATGCTTATCACTCACGAGGCTCTGATGCTGCCGTTTCCAGAGCCGTAGGAGTCTTAAAGTGGAGCAAAACTGTGACTTCTGCATTTTCAAACCACCTGTTCATTGTATAAAAGAAAAAGTCTTAGAGTGTGTGTTGCTTTCAAGCTGAAGCTCCTTGGGGTTTAGTTTCCATCAATATGTGAAAAATCTCTTTCTCTGTTGTTGCCGGGAAAGATTGACCTGAATTGTGAATCACCAGTTAATCCCTCCTACGTATACTATATGAGGAGCTGGATTTCCCGGCCCTGCACAAACCATCCTGGGAGCTAACGGTGCAGATTAATCCGTATTCTCTACTGGCTTTATGGGTGCTTATGCACTATGGATATTTCTTTATTTTGGATGAGTTTTGTTGCCAATCTAAGTAGTGCCAGTGAGCATAAACGTGCATCAGAGAATTAAAAGAAGGGGATTAAATGGAAACTAAAGAAGTTCTTTGAGACAAAGTCAAAGAAAAAAGTTTTGAAGCTAAAATAAAAAGTTATAAAATCTGGGGCAAAGAAGTGGATGTGGGTGAAATTAGACTTGAAGTATAGAAATTAAGGTGATAAATCAGGAAACAGAAGTGGAAGTGTGTGGACTGCATTTTTCTTTTACAGTTAATTGGAAACAGTCAGTGAGCTTTATTCAAAGTCTTTTTTTATGTCTTGTGCCCCATTCTAAGTACAAATGAGCAAAGCAACAGATATAAGAGCAATAGTTTTAACAGCCCATCACTTATTCAGCACAGGGGTGGATCTACAGGGGGGCAACTGCCCCCTGCTGCAGCCCCATGTTCCCCCGGATGGCCTCCTACTTTAAAGTCTTAAAATACTGGGAATCATTTGTTTGTCCAGACATCTGCTACAGCCTTCAAATTAAACATTAATTGGGTGAGATATATAACATATACCATATATTTTTATTTTTTATATAATATAAAATATTGAAACAATAAGACGCTGCCTTGAGAACAGTATTTGAATGTGATCAATTATTTCTGGCTTCATGCTGCTTTTTGCCCTAACAAGTGGTTGAAATCTTTCACACATTGCAGATGAAAAGGAAATTTATAAGTGAAGACTTATTAGTTGACTTCAGTAAAAGACTAGGGGATGAGAAATAAAAGAAGATTGAATAGAAGATTAGAGGAAGGAGGTCATGGGAGAAGGAGGCCCCAATTGGTATTTATTTACTCAAATTCCACTGATATTAGATTTTGTTCTCTTTGCGAGACATTTTGCCACCCAACGCAACATCATCCGCTTAAGCTTCTTTTGATCTTGATGACATACTAGGTTCCTGTATTGATGACCTAACATGGGAGTCTTCAACCCTTGGGTATACATAAGGCTGTTTATTATACTGAGCATCTCTAAGAACGCCTGTCAATGTACAGGGCTGTTTTCTAGCTCTAATAGTTTATTCATTTGCAGCTTTGCAAACCTAAGAGGTTTTATTGCGTCCTCCCTTACACAGAAGCTGCAGTTTTTCAGTCTTTGTTTTTAATGGAATCAAATTTTATTTTCAACTTCAGACTATAGATGCGTCTTGAAGCATTCTACCTTACGACCCCCATATTGAGTAATGAAAGCTTAGCTTAGCTCTCCGGCACTTCCTTCCCCTCTGACCAGAATGGAACATTCTCATTTAAATCCCTGTTAGTTTAAATGATACACAAAGAAAGTCCATGTGAGTGGATGCAATCCATATAAAGTCCCCTCAAACCTTTTTCAACACCTTTCTTCAATTGACAGGCTTCCAGATTTTTCCTTTCACAACTTACTCGTATATCTTCTACACAGTCTCATAAAGTGCTTAGAAAGCACAGATGCCCATAGGTGTAATACAGTTTGCAACAGCTAAGCTAGCTCTCGCCACTTGTTTTGACCAGACAGCTACTTGCTGTCAGCATCCTGACAGTCATCTCTTAGAATGTTCATTTTCTTTTGGTAAGCAGTAAAAAGAAATATTAGGGTCACCTTTTATATTGTCAAATCCAACAGCACAACATGCATCTTAGACCCGCAGAGGACCAGATTAGGTACTCAATATGGCCGCGGCTAGATTCAAACACCTGTGACATCAGCTGCAAGGCATCTATTGGGTCTAAGATGATGTTATTGCGTTTTTTGCAATTATTTCGGGACTTCTGTTCTGCCAATGATCAACTGTCATAAATGCTTTCTCTCTTAAAAAAGGATTTTTTAATTTTAAACTTCAATTGTTTTTCAATTACCCTATAACCCTTCCCAGATTTCTGCTCGACAGCATTAAGCTACAATCAATCTATCAGTCTATTTATATTGTGGTTGGTACTTAAAGTGTAGAGGCTAAGAAAAGTATTGCTATCACTAGTATCAGAATAATAAAAGTGTTTGCTCAATTATCCGTTAACATTTGTGCTGTGATTTTAAGCACTTTTTGAGTCTTATTCATTCTTGGAATCAATAAGATGGTTTTTTTGTTGTTTTTCTTTTTTTATCAACTATTCTTTATTATTTCCACAACTTCCATGTGAGGTGCTAACTGGCTTAGCCATGGTAAGATGATAAGCTACTCCCTTGTTTCCCCCCCTGCGTATATGCGCAGTATCAGTATCAGTACCTGCCTTTTTATTGCAATTATACACAAAAGGCTTTATTTACGAACAAACTAAACAAAAAAAGAGAATGAAGCTAAACATAAAAACAAATACTACCCCAGCAGGATGCTGTAATCTTTCAGAAAAAAACTTTGAGTGTAATCAGAGCGAGCTAATGGAGTACAAATTAAAAAGAAAATTAGCAAATAACACGACTATGCGTCTGAAGGTTTTCTGCTCTACAAAGATCTAACATTAGATAGTCCAGCACTTAGGCTTTTTTCTACAAACAGCTCAGAGTTATGAGTGCTTCATTTCATGTGAGCGTTTCTACTGTGGCAGAGGGCTAAAATGTAGATGAAAGGAAAAGACACAAGAGTTGTCCCACACAGCCTTTCACTCTTGCATGCTGTCTTTGTCTGCACTAGTCATTACATTAAAGCCTAACCCAATCATACAGAGCGTTCACTTCACATACACACACACCGACCCAAACCTGTGATTCATTCAGCAAGAGCCATCTCAGATTTTCCAAAGGAAGGAGCCAATTTGCATATTCCTAGCAGCTCCTATTAATGTATAAAAAATTGTCTAAAAAAGAAAAAAAAGAATGAAAATAGTACCTCAATGCTGCAATTAAATGTGCATCCTTTTTCTTGTTTATCGGATGCTGTGAAGCGACTGAGCTGCTGACGCGCCACCGTTCATTTTTTTTCTGTAACGCCCTGTCAACCATTAAACAGTAATTTGTGCTTTCACCTTCCCAGGGTTTTGGGTTCTACGGCATGCCGTCTGTGAACACGGGAAAGTTTTTCCTTCCACTTCACTGATGGCTGTACATTGAATGACAGGCTGAAAAACTGACAAACTGAGTGCTCCTTCACGCCCACTGCAGGTGCTGGAACAAAAAAGTACGGATAAAAAAACCTTATAAATGAGCTCTATTTGGAGTTGGGGTGTGAAATTAACTTTAGTGCCGTTTAGCTTGAGATGAAGGACATTTTTCAAAATAAGACGGCCAAAATAACAGAGTGGACCCCACAACATGCCTCTCTGACCATCAGCCTTGATGGAGGGCCAATATGTGCTCAAAAAGCTTAAAAAATGACCAGAACGGCATGAGTCGAAACAGTAAAAAGTGGCTTTTGCAGGTACTAAATTGAGTTGTTTTGTATACAGAAACTCTAAAGGAACAGAGCGCTCTGGTAATAAATTGAACTTAAGGTCAGTCAGGGAACTTCACACATGACTGCCTCTTCTTACAGTAAAGCCTTTGAGCCAACCTTGGTGAGAATAAACCCAACAAATTAATTTTCAACAACCTTTTCTGTTTCTACGTGTAATCGACTGGAGGATAAAGAGTAAACACAATGTGAAGGTTGAGGCCTGTTTGGTTAAGACTCTTTTTGAGGACCATTCTTAACCCAACAAAAATAATCTTCCAAACATAATCCCACATTTTCAGACCAAAATTTAAGTTCCTGCCTTGCTTCTATTAAGAGGCTTAAAAAGACTCTAAATCAGTGCCCTATATACACATTTATAAATTTTCAAACCGAATCATTTCATTGTAAGGGTGTTTGCTACCTGCTGTGTGTTTTAGATTATCGGCATTAAAATTTGACCCTGTTTATTCAGTAATCTGTCTTAAAGAGGATTGGGGCAGCCAAAGTATTCCCCAAATTAAATGTTTTGTCTGGAAATATACCTTCAGAAAGCGTAGAAATGAGGATCCTTAAATGGAACCTTGTCCTTGCTGAACTCCTTTATCGAGACTGCAGTTATCCCAACATATAAGGCCCGACGGTGTTTGTTTTTTTAATTGAAAACAGAATCCTCTACAATAGCTCAAATCTAATCCACTTTTTTTCTCCTAGTCTGAACACTTAATCTATTGATTATAATCCAGACTCTTCTAAATAAATCTTCTCTGGATTATTTTTCTCTTAAACTGCTCCGTAAATGTTCAGCCAATGAACATGAACCCCCCTGGAGGTGACAACCAATATTCTAAGGCACAACTTTCCTGATGTTGTTCATTTAATGGCCATTTTATTAGCTACAACTTTCTGGTGCCAATCTGGAGGCCTATTTTACCCTTAGCACTGCTCTCGATCTTGTTGGCACTGATATACATGGGTTTTTTTTATTACCTTGGAGATTGTGGTCCATATTGATGAGGTAGTATCATATACAATGCCCTCCGCAATTATTGGCACCCCTCTTTAAGATGTGGTCAAGGACTTTAAAAACTCTCCTTTTCTTTTAAACAAAGAACCCAAATGCAAAAAAGAGAAAAATCCATGGACTGAGATGGCCATGGGAGGACCTTGATTTTGTGACTGCTGAACCATTTTTGTGTAGATTTTGCCACATGTCCACAAGACCCGATGACAACCCATCTTCAGCTTTTTGGCAGAGGCTTTCATTTAAAATGTCCTGGTATTTCAAAGCATTCATTATGCCATGTACCCTAACAAGGTTCCCGGGGCCTTTGGAAGAGAAACAGGCCCACAGCATTACAGATCCTCCACCATACTTCACTGTGGGTATGAGGTGCTTTTCAGCATACTCATCTTTTGTTTTACACCAGATCCACTTAGAGCGTTTGTTACTCAATCTTAGTCTCATCTGACCAAAGCACACAATCCCAGGTCCCAGTGCTGCTTAGCAAACTCCAGACATTTATGTTTCTGAGTGTTGGTGAGGAAAGGCTTTTTCCTTACATGGCTTTCAAACAGCTCGTTGGCATGTGTGTACACAGTCCATGGTTCTCAAGTAAATGCAGATAATTCAGAGAACAAAGAGTACGAGTAGGAGTGTTAGCTGAAGACCCCCACTAAATGAACCTGGGGTTAATTTAAAAAAAGGCCTCAGCGATTTTCCAAAAGGAATTAGCTAAATTGGATAAAGCGAACTTCCAGGCAGATTCCAAATGGCTCTATCTGACCAACATCCAGTTAAAACACATAATTAAATCAGCTTCATTTTTAGTAAGGAGTTTTAAATCATTTTGGCCTGGTGACATGGTGCATGATTGTTCTGGAAGTAGACGTTAGAACATGTGTACGCAGGGGTCATAATGGGATAAACAAGTTTACAACGACACCAGGTGGGCCTTGATTTTAAACAATGTTCAGTTGGTACTAAAGGACAAGGAAAATATCCCACTATACCATTACACCAGTAGTAGTCCAGACTATTGATACAGTGCAAGATGGATCCAGGCTTTCATGTTGTTTATTCCAAATTCTCAACCTATGATCTGAAGGTTGCAGCTGAAATAATGAATCAATGAATTAAACTTATTTTTCCAAATATTTTATCATGTATATCTGTGCAGTCTAAGGGAACCACAGCCTTAGTTTCTACTACTTACCTGGAAGAAGTAGCACCTTCTGTGCACCCCATTTATTATGTAATATTACACTAATGTAAATGTATCTTCACACAACATATATTTGTTCTGAATATATTCCTTACTGTATTTCACATTTAGAAATGTTTCATAAAAAATGACTTCAGAATGTTTAGTTAAAGAATATAAATACAATATCTGCAGCAACAGTTATTTTATGCATACATATATTTGTAAAGATTCAAGTACTATTCCATAAATTCTATAAATTCCTAAATATTATGAAATCGCCGCTTAAGCATGAATGATTGGATGCAATCTACATTTGTTCCTTGTATTTGTGACATGTGCAATAAACTGGAATCTAATTTAGTCTTTTGCTGCTGTAGAAGATGCATCTCAAGGTTTTAATATGTTGTCCATTTAATGATGGTATTCAACATAGTTTTGTTAGAACTAGTGCCTATTTCTTATTACAAAACTAATTTACAATTTTTCTTTGACCTCTGACTTTTACTAAGTATTTACATCAACACAAGAGTCACCCTGAATATTTTTTCTTGTTAAGAAAATTCTCCATAAACATGAGAGATGCAGAAAATCACACTAGTCCAGCAATTTCAAAAATACTCTACAACTCAACATCCACACTTCATTCAGATGGAATATCTCAATCTTTTCTTCCCATGATCCGGTCAGGATGCTGAAATCCACTGAGCTGCTACTATGTGATTGGCTCATTTCCTCAAAGGGTTATTAAGTAGCTGAACTGTTGTGCTTATGTCATGATCCGGGGCTCTTTGCCCTTTTTTTATGTGTGGGTTTGCTCTCCTGTGCGTCTTTCCGTTTACTCCACCAGATTGCGCCAGGGGCTGTTGGATGTGTGGTGTGGCTCAGGTGTTTCCAATCAGTCTCATCTTCTTCGTTGTACTTAAGGAGCTGCTGTCCAGTAGTTAGAGCCGGGTGTTTGCTATCTGATGGTTCTCACCGGATTGCCGTCTGCTCCTGGCTTTTTCTGTGAGTTACTTCCCTCGTGACACCATGGTGTTTACCCACTGGATGCCCGTTCTCTCAGCCTCTTCACTAATTGTTCACCTGGATCTACGAAGCCCTACTGCTGGCAGCACAACCGTTCCTGGAGTCTCCGTTCAATCTGAGCCGACCTGTTCGTTTCCCACCGCACTCCTTTGTTGCCTCTGGACCCATACTGGATACAAGGACCCCGGATACTGGAACCTCCCTCTGAAAGCATTTCTACTACCTCATAACAGTAAGATCCACTCCTAACGTTCTGTCACTCAGTTTCCCCACCTGCAGTGAACTCACCAGTCTGCTTTCTCTCCCAGTGACAACACCTGCTGGTTTTTCCCCCCTGGACCTGGCTTTGGTCTCGCTTCCCAGTTATACTCTTAACAATAAACATTTAAACTTGAATAAGCTCTCCTGTCTTGGTGTTCTGCATGTGGGTTAGACAGCTTAAAAACCCAAACATGACAGCTTAATAAACTGGCCTGTCAGTGTCCATTAAAGCATTCGTTTTATTTTTAAATAAATCTTATTTAAACAGGTTCTATTTCCAAATAAGCTAGAAGTATGGATGGGTTGTTATGTCAAAGCCTAAGAACTAAGGGTTCTGAGACTAGAACTATCCCCGGGAAAGCTATATGTTTTATGGTATTGGGTCAGGAGTTTTATAAGTTTAACACTTTTCAAAAGAGCAATACTACTAGGAACTTTCCCAGACTTTACTAAACCTCTAGGAAACGATAAAAAACAATAGACTGGTAAAAAAAAATGATGTCATGCTTCAGTGGCACAGTAGTTAGCACTGTTGCCTTACAGCAAGAAGGTGTTCGATCCCGGCCTGGGGTCTTTCTGCATGGAGTTTGCATGTTCTCCTCGTGCATGCGTGGGTTCTCTCAGGGTACTCCGGCTTCCTGCCACAGTCCAAAAAAAAAACATGACTGTTAGGTTAATTGGCTTCTCTCAATTGTTCTTAGGAGTGTGTGTGTGCATGGTTGTTCGTCCTCGTGTGTCTATGTGTTGCCCTGCGACAGACTGGCGTCCTGTCCTAGGTGTACCCCCCGCCTTACACCCATAGTCTGCCGGAGATAGGCACCGGCCCAACCACGACCCTGACAGATGAAGTGGGAGAAGGTGGATGGATGGATGGATGTTTCGGTCCAGTCTAATGTTGTTTATTTAAACAGCACTTATTCGCATCACATATATCTCAAGTAACTTAAAAGAGTCAGATTTTACAGTCAAACTGGTTAAAAGATTTCTATCGCAGGAAAATCGACTGATTGCATTTAGTCATTGATTTTGCAGGATTTGTTTCTCCCTAGATAAGCAGGTAGCAACAGTGGACATGTACTTGGAATTTGGCTTCTGCCAAGTGCAAGTGGGGTTCAAGAAGACAGAAGCAGATATACAAATGGAACATAGGAACACAGATCTAAAAATACTTCATTTAGTGGAGAAGGTAACTGTGAACTAGCTCCACAGGTGGCAATTTGCCGGATAAGCTATTAGTAGATATCTTTTATGTCAAACAGGATGCAAGTGAGAACATACAGTTAACTTAAAGTAAAAGCTGAGTCCGTAGCTATTTCTTGGAGAGAAACAGGACTAAGCACTGAAAAACAGGCCCGACTGCAGCATTTAAATCTCACATGTCTGGTGCACAATTAACTCAACAACAAACTCTACTCCACCAGCTGTGCTTGCTCAAGACTCCAGCTCTGTGACCTCTTAGATCTGTCTCTGTCCTTGCACTCTGGTGTTGTTGGCTCTTTTCTCACGCAGTAGCATCTGTGTGCTCTGCTGTCTCTGCTACCATGACTTTTAATTAAACAGTTCTATCAGTCAAGTGTGAAAAAAGCCTTTGTTTAACTTTGAGGATTTCATTTCTTTCCGCTCCTGAGATGTGATGCAAAACTTTCTTTAATTTTTACCAAAATATACTCAGAAAAAAATATTTTAACTTTCATTTATTTTTTCATTTTTGGATAAAAAATCAGATGAAAATGTTTTTCTCTCCTTCCTCTGTTTCTACTGTCAGGCAGTCTTGGAGGTTCTATGTTTAATTTGTATTATTAGCCTTTATGAGGTGATTAAAAAATGTAATCAGATTTCATGAATGAAACTGCAATAAAGATAACTTAACAGTTGTTTAAATTTGAGTCATAATAACTGCTAATATTTTCCATATCTTTCTGAACAAAGATTTCCATAGGTCTTGCACCAGCCTGAGATATAGATTACATAATGAAATAATTTTCCTGGTGAATTTCATTGCTATTATTCCAGTAACATCTTTTACATTTAATACTGCAAATAAATTCTATGAATAAATGGTGATTTGGGGTAATTATCAGTATTTATTTTAAAAGAGGAATATGTGGGAAAGACTTGAATTATGAAAAATACCTTCAGATAAAAATGCGTTTTCATTTTCATTTGGACTTAATCATCAAGTATTAGTCATCCCTGAATGATTATTTTAATATGTATGATTATTTATTAATAACCAAAATCGATAAGCTCAACCAATCAAATTCTAAAGTACAAAAGTATATTTCAGCATTATATATATATATAAATATATATATATATATATAGATGAAATAAAAGAGAGGGTAAAGCTCACACATATGTGCTGTTATTAGCTACTACCTGTAAAGCAAAGCTTTTAACAGCATTAATTTGTGGGTTTGTGAAAACAAAGGTTTTAATGAAGCCAGAGAGTAGACACATAACCTACCCCATATAAATGGGGCATCGCAAAAGCATTATTTAATAGTGTGCTCTATCAATCCACCTGCTTGATAGCCTGGAGGTGCTGCAGCCTTCATTGGCTTTGAAACAGACCAGAGCCCCCTGCTGTGGGGTAGAACTTAAGTCTGTTTGAAAATATTGTTTTTTAAAAAAGGCTAAACGGAACAGCCTGAAATTTTGATGCAGGCGGCGGTTACTGTTTAGTATTTATTTGGTCCTGCTTCCTGGCATGTTTGAGGTATAGTGCGATACACCACATAAGGCAGGGCTTGTTTTGCCTTTCTGACCACGTGGCTTTTGGATGGTGTAGGCTATAAATGGGTCTATAGTCAAGCCAAGCAGTAACAAAGGCACAAACAACTAGGTAGCTCCCTCAAACAGGCAATGCAGATAAGCATCAGCTTTGCTTTCTTTTTATTAGGCATAAAATATGGAATTATATATAAGCCTGAACCTCATTAATGCAGTAAAGTAAATGTGAAACTATGGTGTTGGACTAGAAGGGATGCAGCATAGGATGCATTAATGACAAATTTATGGGCTTTCATATTATATATTTAGAAGTTATGAGTAACCCATCTGTCAAAAAAAACCTTGATTGCTTTAAAGAGTGGAATTTTTGATGACATTTAAGTACTCTATTCTACCTGGTTGTTACTTACAGAGTCCCCAGGAGGGAAGATACACACACCTTTAGTTCCAGTAGAAGACTGGATGTAATTCAAAATCATATTAATGATCAAACATATAAATTAGAAAAGCACAATTTCCCAAAGGCTTCAACCAACAAATGAAACCAGGATAAAAGGCAGAAGTAGGCTAGAGTAGTTAAAGAATATCTGACAGTATTGTCAGGCAGCTTTCATTTAATATATTCAGATATCTAGACTCTATCCATGCAATATGAGCGATTGAATTCCACTGTGAGGAATCTTAAATCACCCGAATGTTGAAAGTTTAAACTAAAAGCCTGAATGTTCTGTTGCTCTGAGCTAGATTCTGTTTTATAAATAAGGGTTTTTAAATTTTCACAGTGTTTTAACTGTGACAGTGAAGAAAATACGGATGTCTCTTGTGATACTTTCTTTCTTGTGTAACACTTTGTTGTGTGACAAAATCAATCATTCTCAGATGCAGATGAGTGATGTTCCAATGGGGGAGTGGTGGTGGGAGAGGAACCCCACTGTAGTTGATGCCTTCATCAGTTTGTCTTTGGTAGGGATTCAACCTCATTCTGACCCATTGTGCAAATTGGGGAACTTATTTTTTTTTTCCTATAAATAGTTACAAATTATTTTTTAACTACAAAAAAAGCCTATTAACCATTTCTACAGACCTCACCACTTGAAACAACAGTCTTAAAACTTAAGACTTACTGTAAGTTAATGGATAAAACTGAGAGTCTGAGTGTTTGCACGGAACAGATTTTATGTTTAGCATCAATTGATATAAAAAATATGTATGACATCCTTGAAGTTTCTGTGCTTTCCATCCAAGACCCATCCTTACCTCTGCCAAGGAGGTTATGTTCTCCGCAACGTTGGTTTGTCTTTTTGTCTGTTAGCAACTTTACAGAAAAAGTTATCGATGGATTTGCTTGAAACTTTTACCAAAGGTGCGTTGTGGGCTAAGGACCAATCCATTATCTTTTGGTGGTGATCCGGATCAGGATCCGGATACAGGAATTTTTTTGGTAATGATCTGGGTCCGGTGTGAAAGTGGGGATCACAATATGTCGGCGGAATGAGCTGCTTGGCGGAGGTCTGTGCTCTCCAAGTGCTTTTCTAGTTTTTATTTGTTTTTCAAAACTGGTAAAATAATTCACTTATCTGCTGTCATACTTACATAAAATAACACCAGACTTTTAATTTATAGGGTGTGATCTGATGTTGATTAAATCTTTGTAGCTCACACAAAATGCGTTTTGGATGCCAAAGCATCTAATTAGCAGTCAAAGTCTTTGGGGGATGGGGTGAGAGGTCCAGTGGTCATCGGGAGCGGCGCATCCAAGGGTTTTGTCGTCCGAGCTGCTATGAACGGCTGGAAGTGGTACTATAGCTTTGTATGGTCTGTTCTTCTTTGGATGTGGTGCCATCCTGGAGAGAAATATCCGCTGGGCTGCTACCATCAACACCTTTGTTTATAGTTATTGGAGCTTGGCCTGTTTTTCAGTGTAGTCCTGTTTCTCTTACTG
>JAUZNJ010076694.1:0-24726 GCA_034780135.1 Jordanella pulchra
ATATATATATATATTAATAAATATATAAATAAATATATATATAATGTATATGTCTAATGAAATAACCATTTAAGCATGAAAAACGACTTTCTGTCCTACAGAAAAGAGTAAATAAGGGTCTTCCTTTATGTTTGGGGCAAGTTGGCATCCCACTTCTCATTTTAGTGTCTCCTGCTTGTTTATTTCCCTCCGCATTATCGCTATCTGTTACAAGAACCCTAAAAAGGGGCTACATCTGATTTGAAGCTAAAGCTCGCCTTCTAAACCTGAAAAATAATTTATCCACCTGTTTTCACATGCTGAAGTGGTCCCCTTGTAATTGGAGCATTAACCTACACGAATAAAACTCCCAGGAGTACAATTTGATCACAGAAAGTATATTACAGTTTTCATGGAGAGGAGGTCTCCTGCTTTACTTCCACCTGATTGATATCTAGACTACTTCAGCTCAACGTCATTAAAGGTGATGCTGATATAAGCTTATTTTAGAAGAAAATGTTGTTAGAAACTCATGTGGTACCTCAGGTTATCAATAATCAAAGTAGTTGAAATCCTTCTGATTCATGGAGGTTCATGAATGATGTCAATTCCTTATTAAGTTAGAAAAAATAATCAGATTTTTGGAATATTTTACATCTAAAGAAAATGACCAGTTCACTGACGTTTGGAGAGAAAATAAGATGGAATTACTTTAAATATGTATTAACATGGCTATACATTATTCATTACGAGGAAGTTTATTAAAACATGGGCTCTTATTTTGGTAAGATTAATAGATTATTAAAAACCCAGATGTTGAAGGCACAGCTACTCAGACTTTTACAATTTTTTATGATAAAAAAATGGAGAGCCCATGTATCCCAAAAATAATCAGATAAAAGATTGATTTATACAGTTTTTCAAAAATCTAATACATAAAACAAGTATTTTTGGCAGTAGGTTGGTAAAGCCTGTTGACTGGGTCACATCCTGTTTCCCTGATTGAAAAGGAATTGGATTGCTGAGGAGGAAGTGTCACGGAAATGTTACATTTACAAGCTATTTTATTTCTCCCTCCCAGCATCCAGTAGAGAATTTGTGCAAAACTAAAACATTTAGATAAAACTAATTTGTTCTAAATCATTACAACCAACCAAAGGAGGCAAAAAAAAAAAAACTAAGTGAGAATTTAAAGTGTTTTTTTTCTTTCTACAAAGATCTTAACTCATTTTGTGGTTCTCCCCTGTATCCACAAAACCCCTTGTTCTCTGCGTCTCCATCCTGGATGCCTTTTATTGTCTCTGGATGAAAACAATGTATTCCTTAGGAGAACATCCTGGTCTCACTTTTTAAATGCTGGAACGCTGTGTACCTCCTGATGTGTTTAAACTCAAGACCCTCAGCATCAAAAATATGTTGCTGCTGGGTTTTAAACAGCAGACACCCCAATAGAGGTTTGAAACGCAGCACTCTAGTTGTTGATGTAGTTAAAAGGGCCTCGCAGTGGAAGAGAGGGATAGCTTGTCTCCACAAGAATATATATGGTCTGGTCTGAGCTTGAGTGTTTGCTTTTGGTGCCACAGTACCTGAGCTCAGACCAGGGGGGGGTCATCAGGTTTTAGGGAATCTGTTTGTCCAAGCAATGTCTTAACAATCCATCACCAAGCTGCGTAAATACTAAAGAATCAAGACACATGGTTCATCTTTATTTATAAAGGAGTAATGTAGATAATTTTAGTGTTAATTAAGCATAGTTCACCCTGGGTCATTCACAGAGCCACACTTATATAGCAGAGACCAGAGGAGAAAGCAATGTAGAGCAAAAAGATCCAAATATGATTAAGAAGAAAGTTTTAACCACGTTGTAAATGTTTTATTTATCAGCCTTGAACTGCTCCATGTGAAGGCATTTGTGTTATGCTTGCGTGCACCATGCCACTGCCTACAATGACCCACTTACTACCGAGGATGAGCTGAGCCAGTGATATTTGGGGTAGATAAAAGACAAAAACAGTGCAGGGAGCATCTTCATTTTTTGTGCAAAGTCTTTCTTTTATAAATATCCAAATCAACACTCATTTAATTAGTTTTACTGATGCATCAAAACCAACAAACAGAATTAGTTTTTTCTGCAGCTCATAAGCTATAAGTAATATTGCCAATAATACTTTTTTTTTCTTGACTGTTTATGTTAAGACTGATGGATTAGGAAGGAGAAAAAATGTGTTAGAAAGCTTATTTATTGCTCTCAGATGCATTAATTTCATTTCACGTTAAAGACAATGATTTTATCCATGTTTTATGCCCCATTAGATGAGTATATGCACTAAGGAGCATTATAGCCTAAAGCAGGTTTTATGCTCAATGATTTTGTCCTCACTAAGAGTACTGCATGAAAAATAGTAGCACAGTTGTAATGGGAGAAAGATGGTAAAGACTGCAGATTGGTCCATTTTCAGAAGCAAATGTACAGCTGGATGCTACCACACTAGAAAGATTTAAAATGTTAAAACTAAATAAAGGAATACTTGTAAATAGGATCACCGCCTCAGGAAATACAAAAGTTTCCAAGCACCAGCCGGCATGTTATACATTCACAAATGTGGTTTGCACCACTTGCTAGTAGAATAAAGGTCTCAGAGATGTGAAAAACTCTTCAGAAATAGTCTTAAAGATGTGGAGAAATAAAAGAGGAACCATTAAGTATTTCTAAACATGTTTTAGGGTAGAAAGTGATTGTTAAAGATAAAATCAGCTGGAAATGGCAGCTTTATCCGTTTAGTTGTAATTGCACTATGCCGATGCCTGTGCAAACCAAGCACCGTGTCCTTTCTAACAGTCTTAACTCATAATGTCGTTGTTATGATTAGCACTACTATTAGCATTTATGGCTTTGGTAATTGGACTCTCTGTTGGAGGTAAATCTATTACAGCAGGATTAAATGGAGCTCTGTTCTCTCCTACATTGGCGTAAATGTACAGCTTTTTAGTTCTGTTTCTACACACATTATTTGAATTGCTGCCTGAGCGGTGTCAGTATATCAAACCCTGTTATATCCTCTGGGTTTGGGAGTGTTTGTTGTGTGGTAGGTTTACCAGACGGACCCTCCATTTGCGGTGAATGTTTATTGCAGCTTTAAATGCAGCGGCGGGGCTGGTCCCACTTCCAGGAAGTAGAAAGTGTGCCATTGCCAGGGTGGAGAGTGGGGGAGGAACAACAGAGCGCTGCTGCTGTGGTGTCCCATTAAGGAGAATTACATGCTCAGATTGGAAACGACATTCCAGTTAGATCAAAGGCGGTCAGATAATTTCCCTCAGCTCTGTTCGCCTGTACAAAAAGCTGAGTCTTGGTGGTTTTAAAAGATGTGGTGACTCCATGTCGCTGCATTTGGGTAACAATGCAAGTGATCCTATCCTTGATTTTTTTTTTTTAGATCCTGTTTCAAGAGCAAAACCTTCCTGTGGTCAGTTTTTCTTTGGTATTCAGCTGTTCTTATGTTTTCTCATGGCTTTTTCCTTACCTGCGAGCATATTGTACAGTAAATACTAATAAAAAATGAGAGAAAGTGGTGTAAATATATAGATGGATGGAGAGAAGGATGGATAAAATTTTTATTTACAAAAAGTACAAACCATTGTTTTTCTTTTTTTCACAGACAAATAAGAAAGCAGGTCCTTGACTTCCTTTAAAGGCTTTATAATGACATTTCTAAGGTTTTTGGACTCCATGGACCCACAGAGAGAGATATCATTACTAAAGGTTGTTAACGATGTGGAACAGTGTTGGACTTCCTACCAAAAGTTAATTGACTCATCTAGAAGATTAAATAAAAACATAAAAAGCACGGCAGACCTGACCCGCATCATGCTTAGTTGCATTTTCATTCGGCAGTTGGAATTTCTCATTTTCAAGTAGGAAATTCAACTGGAACTAAAGTCAAAATTCCAGTGAATGAGTTTGGGCAACACAGCCATACCTGTTGGCCTTTTTCAAGATGGAGGCTTTTTGCATCTACCTTCCTACTTTGATTACTTGTTGCAGTTCTTTTTATTTTAGAATAAAGGCTCCTACATACTTGGGCCTACTTCATTCTGCTGAGGTCCTGCGCTTATTTAGGGCGTACTCGAGGCAGACGCGAAGCCAACCTATACTGGACAGGTCCGCTCAAAGATCAGTTTTTTCGACCGTGTGCACGATGTCGCACAGAAAAACTGCCCAGCGTCAAACAGTGGTCAAACTGTACCGTTATGTGACACCAGGCAGGTAGGTTGAGAACTGCCGCCACCTTGTGGATGAAACGGTTTCAATGGTTTCATCTTGCATTGAGGCCATGATTGAAATGCTTGAGTCTCAACCATTTGCAGCAGACTCCATGAAGCTCACAGATGCACACAGTACGCCCAAATATGTGGGGCCCCTTAAGTCAGTGGTTCACCTACAGTGTTACCTTTTAGTGTTTACAAGACAACGTGTTTTTATAAACCAAATACCACTTAGTGCAATGTTTCTGCAATTGTTATGGTTGCAAAATTGATGAACAATATGTCCTTGTTGATGAAATCACTCAACATTCTGGTTCTAGGGTAAATTAAAACCAACCATAGTTTTGAGCTGGAGTTTATGCTTGAACAGAAAGAATAAGGAAAGCCAAAGATGTGGAGCTCAAAGGTGAAAACCACTGCTGACCACTGGATAAATATTCTGTAAGCATATGAAAGAACTTTGGAGTGGCCCGTCATATCTGCCATAAAACTTTTTAAATAAACAGCAAGGTGGTGGTGGTGTGATGGTGTGGGCCGGCTCTGCTGCCTCAGAAAAATGAACACATTACTGCAACCGATACAACCTTAAATTCTGTGGTCTATTAAAATATCCTGAGTAAGAATATCCAGCCATCCGTTCAGACTCGGATCATTCAGCTGGAAAATGTTCCAGAGCTCAACTGCAAGCTCGCCTCTGAATGTCAAAACAATATGATCAATATGAATGTTCTTAATGCCATAGACATGGTCAAGACAATAATTCAGTTAAGGTTTTGTGGTACTGGTTCGTGGGAGAAAAGCCCTCAATTTTACACAATCATGCAAGGAAAATGTAGGTTTAACAACAAAAAAAGGAAATGGAAAACCTAAACTATGTTGACCTTCCTTATTTTCAAGCTCATTCAGCAAGAAAACAAAATCCTTTTCTGCATTTTTGTCATCATAAAAGACATCATGAAGCAGAGGTTGACCCCAGGATTTCTTGACATACACAATCTGATACTAACATAACACCTCTGTACTTGGTCGTCACTTTTGGTGTGTCCTACCTCTTGGTTTTACCTTAGGTTACCTTATCATGTTCCTGTCTTTTGAAGCTAAACCAGCCGCTGCTCAGTGGCAACAATATCCCTCTGTTAGCTGTACAACAGGAGAAAGGTGGCTCTTTGCTTCACTGCACCGCAGAAATTTCTGACAGCGTCGCCTCTTTAATGGAAAAGGGAACGAGGAAAAAGAGATAAACCGAAGTCTCATTTACACAGCGCATTAACATTTTTATGGTACCTAGTTTGTATCCATATGCAGCGAATCTGGCGCTCCATTTGTACTCGCTCAGCATTAACGAGGGTAGCTTCCTCTTTGGTGTTGGAGAAACCTGTGAGGAAACTGAGTCATAAACACAACAGAAGACCTTCACTAAGGCTTTATGTATTGTCACTAGCACAATAGCAAGCTTTTTATATCTTTTTTTAATAGAAAAAGAGTTTAGATATGCCAGAGTGGGAATGATTTGGACCAACAGACAGGAAGTGAACAGCTGATTAGAAAAGTTAATTTTCCCAACATGTGAGAAACTGGTTTCCCATTATATATATCGGTGAAGGTTCTCAGTCATCCAGATCATGGTCAAGCTAGGAAAGTTCAGTTTAGGCAATTGGACGTGTAGTTTTCTAGAAGACGTAACTTTTGGACACTCCTACAGTATATTTATCTCTGTTTTCTCCAGCATCAGTCAGAAGTGATGAAGTCTATTGGATGAGAGGCGAAACGTCTTCTAGAAAACTACACGTCCAGTTGCCTAAACTGAACTTTCCTAGCTTTATCTTTCCTGGTGGTATAAACGCCGAGTGGTGAATAAAGCCTTTAGGATGAAACTCTGGTTCATCTCATTGGATGGATTATATAGGTTTGTTTGAATATTTGCTTAATGTCTCACCTTTAACTTAAAAATATTAACTTCATCTTTACTCATTCGGGAAAGTTGAAATGTGCTAAAATGGAGCTCTCCAAAATAGAAATAAGCTGCTGTGTCTTTTGAAATGTGTTATCGATCGGCTTGTCAAACACTAAAATGTTATCAGTTTCTTTTTTATCTAAATAAAGTTCTATATTTTGGTCTCTGCAAGAACATTGTCCTATAAAAATCAAAGCCAGGGATATTCTTTGATCCATAGATTGCAGTGTTATTGTAATTCTTTAATTTGCTTTTTTGTTGTACTCAAATCAGCTATAGTGATCAAAGAACCTGATGCAGGTTATTTTGTTTTTTAGTCATTAAAATCAAAATTGCAATGGGTCAAAATCAGAATTTTCAGGGCGACCCATACAAACCTGATCTCTGCTCTGGCCAGTGAAAGTCTGAAAATGATCTCTCTGTGCTATAGCTACCTTTAGCTTATATAAGGGTTTTCATCCCTTCTAGATTATTCTTGAAACCCTTTAGAGCTTCAGAATATACTTAGATGTGTGATTTTATTCTGAAGAAGTTGAGATGTTCTTGATTCTTACGCACATGATCTATTTAAATTCATAATTAGAACTTAATTTACAGCAAAAATAAGTTGGACAGAATCCCCGCACCGCCCGAGCAGTCAGGAAGCTTCAAACTCTTGGTAGTGTTATGTGTGGCTGTGCAGGTCTAAATACAAACAATGGCTTCATTTTTTCAGTTTAATCAGTTTAGAGCCTTAGCCATTGATGGTAATATTTAAAAACTTATTAGAGGACGCTGAGATTCATTATCCATTACTGCTAAGCTTTAAAATAAAAAAACTCATGGTCATTATGTCAAAATTGACCTTCAGTCTAGTTTGTAGGTGAGAGAGCAACAGTGGTGCTGTGTGGATTATTATACAATTCTGAATCAGTGGGCTATTGCGTATAAGGCTTTGGAAGTAATATACGATCACATGCATTTCAATTCATCAGTAGTAAAACCTTATTCACCTGCTGTTCAGATTACCTAGCACATTGAGGTCCTTTTACTATCTAAAATCAAAATGCATCATCTGAAATAACATTTTGAAAAGGATAAGTGTGAATCAAGTAGAGAATTCTGTAATTCTAGTTCCATTAAAGGGGATAAGTTTTCCATGTAATTACACAACAAAGAAAGGAAGAAAAAACCCGCAACATCCTCGGAAAGCCTTTAAAATTAGATTAATTTGATGTAATTAACATATATGGTTACTTTAGCCTCCATCCATTTTAATTGGTGTTAAACCAGTTGGCTAAGGCCCGCTCCGCTCAGGTTTCCTGATATCGAACTCTTGTGCAGAGGGATGTTAATAGACGTTCTCTGTCTGCCAATTTATAGTAATTCACAGGGATCACACTGCCTTGGTAATGATTTGGCCTCATTTTCCTCAATTTTTTTATTTAGTAAATTGGATAAACATAGTTTTGAAAGATGTCATATTTCACTGGTGGTGTTACTGAAAGGTCAGCTGCTTTGTCTGTGGTTTGTAGGCTAAAGAAATGAGGAAGCAAACCAAGGTTTATCTCGGTTGTGTGTCAAAAGCAAAGTTTACCATGCTGTTTTTATAACTAGCAAAGCAGAAAAACAAACTTCTATAAACTTCAAGTGTCAACAGGTAGTTTTCATCAAGCACAATGAGCCCTTGCTACATTGCTGAATTGTTGCCTGAGTTTCTTTATCTCAACAAAACCACATGTTTTCCTCCTTTTCAGCCCGATGATGTAAATCGGATCCTGGATACTGGGAGGAACCCTATTCATTATGCTGCAGACTTTGGCCATGTGGAGGTGATCGCATACCTTCTTAGTAAGGGAGCAGATGTCAATGTAAGAGACACCATCACAGCATCTCACAATGTTTTTGCATTGATTTGCCTACTGTCTAGTTTCCCATAACCACAGAACATAACTGCTCTGTGCTTCCCTTTCCACCCAGTGTTCCTAGTCAAAATAGCAGATTTGTTCACTTTCTGTGCTGCTGTCCGTTGGTTTAAGCAAAATCATCTGATCTCTTCTGTTTTTTGATTTGTAGGCAAGTCTGATCTAGCTAAAGCTGATTGAGAGTGAATGAACATCAGTTAAAAAGTCTCGCCACAGATTCTCAAATCTGTTTAGATCTAGACTTTGAACAGGTCTTTCTTGAAAAGGAAAGTACTTTCTATCCATTTCACTATATCCCCTGGTTTATGTTTAGGTATAGTTTTTTTTCCCAGTTTTGAGTAATTTGCATTGTCCAATTGTTTTTTTCCTTTTTCTGACCTGTGTTTTAGTCGCTGGTTAAGAAAATACCCCCAAGCTAATTATTATCTCCACCTATGTGTATAGTTGTGGAAGCATCTTAAAGAAAAACACCTGCACAACATGACGCTTCCACCACCTCAGTATATCATGGGTGTGGTTTGCTCAGGGTGAAGTTTAGCTTTCTGTTACTAGTTATATTTTATCCACTTGTGGTCAACTAATGTGGTTACCTTTCAAATGTTGAATACATCTTCCACACGGCATATGGTGTATCGGAAACAACACCTATTATCATGTTCTTTTAGTTGTGGTTTTAATGTGATGAAGTCAATAAAAAGTTGAAGGAGTTTTTAAACTACTGCTTACTGGTGTTTTTGAAGATTTTTGCTTTTTTTCTGTCTTCACAGGTTTTAGACAAACATGGTCTCAGTCCACTGCTCTGTGCCTGTTTTGAGGGTCATGTTTCATCTGTTAAGCTCCTGATAGAAAAGGTTGGTACTTTATTTTCTGGATGCATTCATGAATGAATATGCCAGTGTGCATTCCCTGATGTCTTTCAGTCATCTACACTAGTTGATGTGTCAGATGCTCCCCAGTTAGTGCTGATGAGGTAACTCCTTAGACAAAAGGCCCTTCAACACAGTTCTATGGAGGCTGTGCTAGAATGTCCGAAGTGCATCATTTCACATGCTGCTGTTCTTGTCTAATACCATCAGTTAAGGTTGTGCAGCCCTTTACTTTATATGAAAATTCTCCTTCCTTTTTTTATCTTCGGGTAAAGCTGCTACCAGCTATAGCTCTTCAACCTAAAAACAGGGACCTGATAATAAATACATATCATAATGGCTTTAACTCGTCATGAGAAATAAGTTCATGCTTTTTATTATGACAAAATAAGAAGTTAAGTCTTTCTTTGTAACTCAACTACCTAAATAAGTCAATAAAAAATGTAACATTTCCTGTTTAATTTGGTTCTTGTTGTGTTTTGTCAGAGTGAAAATGGAGGTAGATTTCAGACTAGCAGTCAATGGACTTAAAATATTAAAAGCACAAAAACAGCCCCAAAACAGCCCCAAAACAGAGCTCCATGAACTCTTTGTTCTCAACCAATTTAACATTTAACTAGTGGAAATACCTGACTGGGGCGTTTGTCACAGGCTTTTATCGTGCAATCTTTACGCACTGCTTGGAGCACCTCTGGGCATCGCTGCAGCACAGTGTAAATTTAGAGTGACTTTCTACAAAAGTTAAGAAAATGGCAATAATTCATGTCATAGTGAGTTACTCCCTAATGAAGTCCCAAAGGTTACCACTATAGTTTCAGGTTGAAGTCATGTTATAAAAAATGTTGGCTGCATGTCTTGATAGTATTAAAAAGAATTTCTGTTTTTACTCTGGTTTATTGAACACAAAACCTGGTAATTTTCCAAAGTAAGGCTTAACTCTTAGCCTAAGCTCTGCTATACTGTGTGACAAACTCCATTTCTGAAAGACTGCATGACGTGATGTAGCAAACTTAACAAAGGCTGCTCTGTGTTGTGTTGTGTGGGTGTGTGTGTGTGTGTGTATTAGAGAGATGAAAAAATGGATGTTGGTGTGTAAACAAGTGCCTTTTCTCAGCTTTGATAAAGGTTAGCTCCCAACAGTTTTATGGAATCCAACTTATTAAATGGTAAATAACCTAGCAGGTCCTTCTACAGCGTAAAAAATGTTCCCTTTTAGTCACAGCTATGAAGTTTAGTTGCATCTCAGCTGGTTTCTAGAAACAGGAAGTTTGCATAAGATATCTTGCAGTGAAATTGTGTGATCGGAGTTTACTCTAGCCAGTCAGTGATATATTTAGTGCTTTTCTTTTCTCTAAACAAAGAATTGACTTTAGTATAATCAGGGGGCAAAATTGAGAGAAACTGCATTTCACTAGCCAGTGAGTTCTCAGCAGTACAAGTTAATAGAAAAATATTGACAAATGGGGTCGATGAGGGTGTATTTATTTATTTCATTGTTCCTCTATACACTGCACCCATATCATGTTTCTTTTTTGCTTCTTTGCTAGTTAAGACCACCTCTTTTTTTCTATTTTTTTCTCTATAATGGGATGTGACATTCATATCTCCCTTAATATGCAAACTATCAGATTGACCCAGGCACTAGTTGATGTGATCCACCTGCAGCCGCACCGGTAGCAGTGATGCTGGGTTTTATTGGGTAGAAAATAAAAAACACAAACACATGGCTGGTTTGGCCTGATAATCCAGCCTTTAAGAATCCTTTCAAAGCTGGATGCTCCACCCCTGCCTTCAAAGGTTGCTCTCCGTCCACTGGCGGGGCGGTAGCCTGCAGCCACTCTGGGTGAGTCTAATTTGATGACAGCATCTGAAAGGTGCGGACTCTTGTTTTCATAGCGCTTCACTCTCATATGTGTGCAAATAAGGAGGGAATTTGTTTCCTTTTTAAAGGTTTTTTTAGGATCATGGTTTGTGAAATTTCATATGTTGTAAATACAAACCAACAGGTGATCCAGTAAGCAGGGAATCCAGTAACCCTTTCAAACATTTTTGTAACACCCACATTCTCATAACTTTCCCTAGATTAATAAACTGACCCAGTGCCAAATCCTTGACTGTGCTGTTTGGTATCCACTGTCTGGTTGCACCCTTAGCATCACTGCCCCCCTACTGCAGTCAATATAAAGGAGCACACTGAGAATACTGGATTATGAGCAGTTGGGTTGGCAGGAATAAAATGGTTGATTTCCTAGTGCATTTGGAGAATTGACACCTGCCCTCTAAGTCTATGGTGCGCTGCTGTTGGTAATAAATTATGAAATGTGCTTTTTATTCAAAAGGTGGCCCAGCTGTAAGATGTTGGCCATAAATATGAAATGCACTTTCCAAGCACAGGCAAGCTAAATAAAAATCTCTAATGAAAGGGCAAACAGAGATTCATACGTCAAAAAGAACATCCACATCATATTTTTTCATGAGGAACAATGTGCATGGCTGGGAAGATATAAAGTTTTACTATGTCTAGTTAGTTCCTCCATCTTTCTGTTGGCCATGTTTTTTGACAGTCTGTGCTTCTGTAGGGTTTTACAAAAAACAAGAATTGTATAAATCTTTCCACCTCTCCAGTTTCATCAATAATTTTTAATGTTTGCTCTAAAAACATCAAACACCAGTGAAATATCGACCACATATAAACTTGTGATTCTCCTTTACTTTTCTTGCAATATGCATTTCTTTTTTCTTTTTTTTCATTCACTTCTCACTGACGTTGCATTTTAAATAGCTATTGACTAAAGCTCTTAGCAAATAATTAAAGACATATACACTGGAGACCATTCAATTCCTTTGAATAGAGGCCTAATGAAAACTTAATGCACACTTTGGCAGGTCAGGAGTGTTGGGTTACTGACCCACTGAGGTTTTGTGTGCCTCCATAACCCAGGACTGTGAAAATGCAGACACCCTGGTAGTCTATTCTTATTCTTGGTCTCACTTGGCCGACGACTTCCTGATGACCAGATAATGTTTGGGCAGTGAAGTGTTCATGAGGGATCGTTACTCAAGGCGAGAAAAGCTCATTACTATGAGTGGTGTTAGGAGTGTGTGACTGAGCTGGATTACCACTGAGGATGGTGGTGTTGGCAGAAGGGCTGCTGTTTTATTTCAGCTTTTAAAGCATCTTGAATGCAAATTAAAACATTGTAATGATAAGCAAGGTATCTAGTTCCCTCAGTTTGTTAGCTTGCTTGCGGAAAGTGTTGATAGTGAAGGGGCTAAAGTTGAGCTTGACGCTGCAGCTTTGCAACTAAATGAGAACTGTTACTAGCTACTATCATATTGAACCAGCTACTAATGACTTCCCCAGAGCTGAGCAGAAAACAACTGGGAATTGGGGCTTCTTACTATAGTTTTGTCCTTTACTTTAGTCTGAACTCAACTCAATAGACTATGGAAAGATTGGTTAGCCTGTACCTGATCTGAAGCAGCAACTGGAATGATTTACTGACACAACAAACACCTTATCTTAGTGTTTATGTTAGCCAACGAGTGTTTGCTGTATCAGGAGAGTACACAAACATTATCAGATAAAGAGTATTTTAGTTTCTGTGAAGGAATCCTCCCTGTCTCAGGTAAGATGAATCACAGAGTCATTCCTGTGGATTTTTTTAAGTTTAAGAAAGACAATTACGCTATTCTTAAAATTCAAATGGCTTTACTCTTAACAAGCTTTAGTGGAAGCTATTTCTCATTCTGTTTGTTTCTGTTTCATTTACAATTCAAAACATACTTCAGTAATAGCAAAGGAACGTTAAATGTCACTTTATAGGAATTTTTTGGCTGTAGGCAGGAAGACGCTCCTGTAGAGGTCTGTTTTACAGGTGAAGCCTCTGACTGAAGATGCACGGTTTCTGACATACAAGAGGAAGTAATGTATTTTGTATTGAATGCTGGAAGCGTAGTTGGTTGTAATAAGTGTATCTTTGGAGTCTTTGATTTTAGTTTCACTTAACTTGAAAGATGCAGGTATGTAGTTCTTTGCTAATTGGGACCAGGAGTTCAGGGAAGACATGTTTTAACCTCAAGCCTCTTATCTTTACATTCACTGTTACCTAAGAATATATATACAAATTAATGAAATCTTTTTTTTACTGACAAGGCTTTCATCTCTGTATTAATAAAGTTGAAAGACTTAAAAACAGGCGTTTAAACGGTTGTCCATCCTACTTCATGTGTTCTACTTTATCTGCCTTTAAGTGCAGTTGTGATGCTTCACAATCAGTGTGAAGGTTCTGCCTTTCCTTTGGACATACAACCGTTTGGGTAAATATACAGTTGCCTTCTCAGAGTAGGTTGGGATTCGTCTACTGCCAGTACTTGAAATTCAAGAAACTTGATGTTTTTTGGTTATCTTTTTCTCAGTTCTTAATTGATTTTACACATGTTCTATTTTTGATGTTTAGAGTGTTTGACGTCTTCCTTCATAAAACCCACTCTGGATGAAGTGAGCTAGTTTGAACCACTGTACCTCCGTTTATCAGGAATTTGATTTATCTTCTTACAAGACAATTGTTCTCACCCTAAAAACCCAAACTATTCTTTAAATGCTTCAAATCAATTCTTGTTTTTCTCTGTTCTGACAGCATCCATAACATTCTCAGTTCACATTAGCAAAGACTGCAGAACGCCCACATAGTGTGCCATGCGGAGATGTGACTGATTAAAACTCACACAGATCTAGTTAATGATATAAAACATACCACAGAGCCAAGTTCTCTTATTTTCTCAAACGTGTCAGGAGGTCACTGATGTTGTTTGCCTTTTATTCAAACCATCTGACAGATCCGACATCCACTTGATAATTGCTCTTTTTAAAGATGTTGAGATAGTTTTCAAGTTGCTCCATTAGATGTGAGCGTAGATCAATCTTTCATTCAGGAGGAGTAATTTACTGATGATCACTGTTCTCTGTATGTTGTAATATTAACACTGTGTAGAAACAGACTGCTGCCCAATTCCAACATTGAAATGGATGGAGTATTTTTCTCTTTTGGAAAATATTTTGTCCACACCTATTGTGATACTAAAGCATGTTCATTATTGGGAAGCTTGTTATGTAAGAATACTGAAGACTTTCTGAGCAAAGTATATATTTTTTATGAATCTATCAAAATCATATTAAAGCCAATATTCTCCTTTCTAAAATGAGTATGATTCTGTTGTCAGTCAAAGGAAATTAGGATTTTTTATAGCTCTGTCATCATAAGAAATCAGGCTAAATTGAGGCTAATCCATGAACCGAGTGATTGGTGCACATTCCTAACTAAAAGGTAATTCTGCACCACAAATACCTGATGAATCTGTATCACTGCTGTATGACCTTTGATGAAAACATCCCAGAGAGGATTCTTAAAGTTGTCATACTTCGAGTACTACAAGGTGGTGCCTTAACCTGACATGAGGGCTGACAGGTGCCTGATTCTAGGAGATGTAAGTTATGTTGTGAATTGACGAAAGTCCCTTCTACTCTTTCATCCCTTCGCCAATTAGAGATGTAGATCTGACAGTTTGCAGCCTTGCTTAATCTCTGCAACCGTGGATACGCTCTGTGGCTCCTGAAACATGGAGTTTGCACTCCGACGACGCCGCCTCACCCGCTGCTGGATGCTTGAACTGGGTCCCATTGTTGTCTATGCCCTCCTTCTCCACGCAACAATGAATCCTGTCCGCCTCGGATCTGTAAGCCCCTGCTTTAAGAGGGTGAAGTCAGCAGCTCAAACAGCAGCATCTCTCTTCTCAGTCATCCTCCTCCCATTACATCTTTTGTCATTATAAGTGAATTCTGCTGCCTCATTCTCCATCTGTAATGGTATGGATGTGTTTGGTTGTCTGTAATTCAAATAATGGTGTCCCCACTCTGCTCTTTCAGATTGATTCCCTCATTGCTCTGGGCTTAAAGAGATTTGGACCCCAGCATCTGACTGTGCTTTGCGTGTGTTGTTTGGATTAAGATGGACTGACAAGCAAGTCCTTAGTGATTGAGTCAGAGAAGAATAAAAGTGAAGGCTTGTTTGTGTTGCCATTCTAAAATAGCCAGGGACCCTTTTCTATAAATGCCTTGGGCCATTTGCACTGATTTGAAGAAAGCATCTCAGACGAGGCTGGCCGGGCTATGTTAAACTGAGTGCCATCGTCCTGCATGTCTTGCATTCCAAGCACTCTGTCACCTGTCACGTAATGACACTATGGCTTTTCTTTGTTTTTATCAGCGTAATAATGGCTTCACATTTCACCAGAGGAGAAGGGATTCTTTTATTTCTCTGAGCGGTTACTATCCAGACTGAAAACGATGTGTTGTCACACTTCCAATCATGGACATAAATGTCATTTAGTTTCAGAGCTTTTTACGTGTTTTTTTTTTTTTTTTGTTACCTCAATAAAAGTAAACTTGTAGATTTTTCTCTGACCTAAACTGACAGAGAAAAAGAAAATTTCAAATAATGAGGAAAAACAAACCACTGAGGCTCACAGTCGGCAAGCTTGGCGGTGGCAGCATCATGATGTGTGGCATTTTTTTTACTAGTGATACATGAAGTGTAAGCAATAATAAACCAAAAGGCCTTCTTACTACGAGGGGTGCAGGTGTTTTGGTCAGTCGCTAATTGTCCTTTTTTAAGCCGATCAAACAATAGGCCCCGACTTGCAACAGCTACAGAACATGATGGCCCTGAACTCAGCTCAAAACTTTGACTTTTAACAAAGGTTAATTCATTACCAAACCACCCAAACTTGTTCAAACAAGCTCTTCTTTCTCACTAATCTTGTCTGTAAAACCTTGCTGAGGCACATTTCATGGATATTCATATATTATGACTATATTCATGTCTTAAACCTGTTGATTATAGTAATTCAATAATTAAAATCAAACTTCTGTATTTTATTATCCATTTATTTTATTAATGAATGACATCCAGGTCTCCGTTTTTTTTTTTTATTCTGTATGCAAAGGCTTTCTGACCTTTTATATGCTTTCTGTGTGGAATCTTTTGTTTTGTTCCCCCATCATATTAGACTACATTTTATTTTCAGTGTTTGGATGCAAAGTATCACAAATAACCCCTGACCAGATGTGAGTCGGTCTCAGTGCACCTATTAAGCAGTTTTAATATTCATGTCCCTTTACCTCCACAGGGAGCTGACAAAAACCAGAAAGGACCTGACGGCATTACTGCCCTTGAAGCTGCTGAGAATGACGATATTAAGGCTCTGTTAAAGTGAGACACCACAGTGCGGGAGGTGGCTGGACAGGTGGATGAACAGGCTTACAGATGGATGCAGTGGTCCCCTGACAGAAGATGGACTCACCCCATTTACTCCAATCAACCTCTGTCTTAACACTGCTTTGGTCTGTTGGTTGAATGTTCATTTGGTCTGTTTGGCGATTTTCCTTAACCTTGTTGTTTTTGTTTTCTTTTCCCCCAAATTTTTGGGATAGTATTTTACTCTTCTTTTGGCTTCTGTTAGCAGGAAGACATCTAATAATCTCCCTTTGGTCGCAAATCCCGAGGGAGTTTTGTTAAACCTGGATCATATAACACTGTTCAGACTAGTAATTCAATTCTTTAAGGTTCGCACTTGCATATGCATCTGAAATTCTGCTGTCTCTTCAACTAAAAGATATCAAACGGTAACAGATCAATAGTGTTCATTTTTCCACAGTTGTAGTACTTGTGGCCAGTGTTTGAACTCATGAACAGTAACTGCACTGTGATAAATAAGATTAAAATGCAAGGTTGTAATGTTTCATTAAGTACAAAAAAAACTAGAATGTGGTAGCCTCTTGTTTTCTTTTTTGATTGACCAAACTGTCTCATCTTGAACCTTTTTTAAAAATGTTTGGTTATGGAAATGAGCTCAGCATTTGTTAATGTTTAGGTCTATTACTTGCATATCAAATGGCATCTAACAAGTTTTACATAATAGAGTGAGATCTGTATTTTTTTTGACCAATCATCATGCTGGGTTACTAGAAAGACTTGAATGTTGCAGTTTTTAAACCTGTTACTAAATCATTAAGAAAAACGGCTAACGGCACATAGAAAATAAAATTTCAAAGATTTCTTTTCCACCTTAAGTGAGATGTCGAATAAAAAGAAAAAAAAAAGTTTATTTCAGCATTTTTCTTCGATCCAGAACTAATCGGCTCCAGGTGCTGGGAATTATGCGTAAACAAGGGTTAGAGTTGAAACTTGAGCAAGGGGCTGTTAATATTTCCCCTTGGCTCGGATTTGCTTAGACACCCTACCTGTTTTGCTGCATGTCAAAACTGCCTCTGCTTTTATGCTATACAATTAGTTACTGTCCTCTTGGTTGCTTTCAAATGAATTGCTAAATATGTACTGAACTAAGATGATCACGCTTACTTTGTTGTGACAAAAGTCTGGGAAAAAAACAATAAAAAAATTACTTAAAATGTCTGTCTTTTTTTTTTTTTTTTTTTTTCCAAATTTTAATTCAAGGAGTATACAGATTAGCAGCTTCTTGATACAGACATACTGTTGGTCATTTCTTGCTTAAAAATCCAGCTGATCAAAGAGCTGCCCGCAAAGTTCACTGGTTAGAGAAAAAGGCTAACGGTGAAACCAAGGGGAATCATTTGAGCATCACATGCAGAAACCAAACTGCATACAGTCGGCATAAAAGTGTCTTTTGAAAAGATGCACTGTCAGTCAGATTAGGTTTAATTAGTAAAATAATTGCCTGCGAATGATAATTGAATCGCTACCTGGAGTAATGACCAAAAGCTACTTGCTGAAAGAATAACCCGACCGCAGGAAGCAAGACAACTAGAAAAAATGGAAGCATTACTATTTCATTCAAAATATTCAAATTTTATCACTACTTGTATGTTTTTGCTAAATACAATTCCTGTAAAAGTAGCAATTTTTTTGAAATCCTAAAGTTTTATTTAGAAATGATATCTACTGAACCTTCATTTTTAAGAATCAGTAGCTGCAGCCCCAGATTCATTTTTTTTATTGGGACATATAAAGTCATCATCCCAGTTTCTAAAAAAATACTAACAGAGAGGAGGACTGTAATGAGCCTAGAAGAAGATTAAGGATGCTGAGAGCTGTCAAGTTGATCCACCCCCTAACAGTGGAGTAAATGGGAACATAAACTTGAATAAAATATAAGTAATAATATGAAGATAAGAATAACTTTATCATTCAACCAAGGACAAATGAAATGGTTTCAGCTGTTGGATGGGTAAAGGTGTGCCATAATGTAATTTTATGGCCAAATAATAAAAAAAGAACAACGAATAAAGAGTACAAAACAAATCAAGTGTTATTCATAGACTAAAATGCTCTTAATGTATTAAAATAATTAGGAAAATTGCAAAAGAAACAATCTTTATGACCATTTAATTAAATAGGGATTTGAGACTTCTGTTATTGCTATATTTTATATTATAATTCATATTTATGTATTGCATGTCTTTTTGTTTTCACGTTTTATTTTAGTATATCTTTTAAAGCCATGAAAAACTGAACACAGATTGCGTTGGATTTTAAATACGTTCCATTTGGATGGAAACACTCGTCTGTCCATCTGTCCATTTTGTCTCTTGCTTTTTATTGCTGTGTTTGGTTGTTGTTCACATTCCAGGCTGCCTAAAAAAATCATTGAGAACAGGGCTTCGATCTGCAATGAGAAGTCTACCACTTTATTTACACCATGATCCCAGGACCATATTTTTTCATTTAATGGCTCCCTGTTCTCCCCCAGGAGCTGTTTTGAGTTAGTTTTATTTAACCATTTTTCTTTGTTTTTATGTTTGTCATTTTGCCAAATCAAATCTGTTTATACAAGCAGGCAATCAGTATAAAATATCTATAATGAGTAACATTAATATCAAATAAGTAGAACAATGACCAGCATGGAAAGTAGGCATGTAATCAAATCAAGATATTAAGGACAATCTGATCAGACATTTTGTGAAAATTCTGGTAAATATCATAACAGAGTTCTTCATCTTGTCTAATGATCCATTAATTTCTCTCCATTTAGTAGGGTTACATTGTTTTTCTTTGTTTCTTATATCAGTTACAGCTTCTAGAAGACAGGTTCAACTAAATCTCATCACAAAGATAAAAGTTTACTCTTCTCTCAGAGTTGCTGTTAGCAACCTGCTAAATTAACTCAAGCCAAAATGCCTTGCCAAGAAATGTTGGCAAAGTTTGGCACTCTCCGAGAGGACTCTGTAAATATGGGCACTGGAATAAGGCACTGTTGCTTTGTTTCCTAAAGTATTTTTTTCTGATAAAATTAATTTCTGAGAGTCAGATTGAAAAGAGACAAAGATTGCAAGTTGCTTGAGACCCGGTGTGAAGTTTGCACAGTCCGTGATGTTTTGGGGTTTCATGATCTTCTGTGTTTTATCAAGTCTAAAGTTAACACAGTTATTTATGGCACATTATGTTTTCCTTGTCTGACAAGCTTTATAAAGATGATGGTATCACTTCCTTGCTGGACTTGCACCTGCCAACACTGCCTAATGTACCAATCTACAGCTTTTATGGCCATGGTATCACTGTTCTTGATTAGCTTTATAATCTGCTTGACATAAACTCCACTAAGAATCTGGGCCTGATTGTCAAAAAGAAGATGAGAAACATCAGGGCAAATGATGCAGATGAGCTGAAAGCCGCTGCGAACGCAAGCCCTGCTTTTTTCTCACAGGTTGTAAGAAATTGGCTTTAAATTCCTTATTTTTTTGCCTTGTTCATTTAAGATCAAATTTGTTTCTTCTGGCACTTTGCTGCATACAGAAATGTTCAAATGACATTTACCTTAACATGACCCATCAGCACCTCAAGAAACCTCCTCGCAGCACATCAGAAGTGACAGATGGATACGTTTGGGGTATTTGTGATATAATTGCCTAAATTACCTTAATCTTTCTCTCAGGTTTTATCAGCCTGTCTGACGAGGTGACATGTGAACTGAAAGGACTGCTCTAATGTTCCTGCCTCAACCCTTTGCTGCAAGCCTGTTTCCCACAAGTTAAAATCAGCTTTGTGTAAAAGACCAGAGTTGATCTTTAGTACTGGAGGATCTTGTTTAAAAGTTTACATTTGGAAAGTCCACTGCCCTTAGCGATCAGTTATAGGGAATTTATGCTGCTCCATATAAAGAAAGTAAAGCCTAAACTTTATAATCTTCGATGGGTTAATATATTACCCCAAGCTGTTTGAAAATAAAATATAAACTGACTGTGTTCCTCCTAAGATCTGTAAAAATGTCTAAAGCCTAAAGCCTTTTATCATGTCAGAAAAGTCTGCTCAGTTACAGAAAAATATTCCCATCGGCATAACAGATAAACCCCTGTTATGAACATTTTTAGATGACATTTCAAATGATTGTATCTTAAAATGAGATGTAACTACCCTAATAGGGTTATAAAAATACTTCACAGTATAAAATAGTAAACTGTCCTGGTATTATTGCTAGTGATATCTGCTTCTAGAATAGAGCTAAGTTATGCTGCCTTCAAAGAAACCCCCTTTCCTCAATAAATTAGTTATTATAAAATTAGTTATTAGTTAATCATATGTATTACTAACTGCAACGACTTTATGAACACAGTGGTGGCTAGTATATTACATTTATTCAGAAGACTGAAGGTAATTCAGTAGTTTTTATTGTCAGGTCAGAATATGTTCATCAATGACAAAATTCTGAAATCTCAGAAAATAATTCTGGGATGGAAGAAAGCAAAACTTTAGCTGGTAAGATTGAAAAACATATACTGGTAACAGTTTATTAATGCAGGTAAACAGAGACTGGAATGCAACTCTGCATAGACCAACGTTAATTACATGGTGGGTGATTTTAAAACACAACAACAACAAATAAACAAGAGACTAAGATAAAGAACACTAGTAATTCTGAGGATTATGAAATTTTTCGTCATTAAGGCTAAGTTGGTTTATTTTTTTATCTTTATTACGAGTGTGAGAATTAGCTGAGCCAGAATTCAAGCCTGATAGCAGTTTTAACAGTTTATTTTGAGGAGTTTTAGCACAGGGACAGCAGCTGGAGTCAACCAAGGGAACCGGTTCTTCTCCAGTGGTTGGGTGGAAAGTCCAGAGTAGAGGTCAGAACCATCAGGGAGGAAAAAAGAGGGGTCAAAACCAACAGGCACAAAAACAGGTCCGACAGGGTTTAGAAAATCTCAAGGTCTCAGAGGCAATCAGGTCCTTACAGGCAGGCAGACCTCAGAGCTGCTTAGCAGGTGGAGATGATCAGGTAATCAGGCCAGAGCTGATGCACAGAATCATGACAATCTTATGTTATTTTAAAACCAAAATTATTTTCATAGTTTTAATATAATGCCCATCTAATGAAAGGGGCTCTTTGCTCTCCCTCAGAATAACAATATTTATTCTGTTTGTTAGACTGGAACAAAAAGAGTTAATCAAGTCCAAATCATTTTCTGCTGAAGAAATAACTCCAGGTGCATTTTATGTCTGAGGAAGCTTCAACTAACTCCTGAATGGGTCGTTAATGGTATTTAAAGTCCTCTAAGGACTTGTGCTTTCTTGGTGGTTCCTGACTTTTTCCTTCCATTAAAAAAAAGATCAGACAGAAACAGATTTTTTATAAGGTAATTACCTGGATTGTCATTTATTTAACAGAAGAAATAATAGCCACTAATAGTTATAATCAAAACTTGCTGATTGAATACGTTTGAAAGGTGTATCACAATACCAATAATAAAAGCTTTGTAGATGTGTTTTATAGCTTCATGTGTATATCCAAAGGACTCAGACAGATACTTCAGAAACTTTGAGATGCTGGGCAGAATTTTAAACTACTTCTTGCTAGTAATGCTGCCTGTCCACATGACATGAAATGGTAATGAATAATCTGCTGAGGGTGTCTGTGTGGTAGAGACAAATCAATAGCAGCATGCAGCAGAGCTGTAGAGTGTGAAGTGTTGCATCAGGTCATGTCGTTCCAGAGGAAGATCGTGGATGTAGAGATGGAGCTGCGGTGTTGATCTGACTGAGAACAAATACAAATCAATTAAAGCAATGTGAGAAAACATCACTGTAAAATGGCTCTGCCACACTCTGACAGCCTCATACCCCCGCATCTCTCACCATCTTATTTCTGCTCATTTAAATTACATTCAACAAGAACAACGGGGGAATACTGAGGTCTGCCTTTGGTTGACAGTTACATTCTTACATGATAAAAAAGAACCAATTCTTTTTCTCTTTGTCTTTGTTAAGCGAGCAAATATGCTTGGGGGCTGCGGTATAAGATGTGTAATAGAGGCTGACTAATAAATAAGAAAGAAATCCCTTTTTCATTTCTCCATAAAATTTCTTTGACGCAGACTTCTGAGGTTCCGCAGGCTATCTTTGAGCACTAATCCTACCCAGGATCATTAGTTTGGCATCATCATTTCATGTTTGGGAGCGGTCACACACTGAGGAGATCAGGGGTTTCCCTCCCTGATAAGCTTTACAGAAACATTCTCACAGCTTGACAGACGGTTCATCAAGATTTGTGAAAGTTTAGCTGAGCTCTGCGCCCACCAACTGCTTCTAATCATATCTGCGACAAATTACCTTCTGAAGGTGTTTTCCCCCTACAAATTATTGCTGAACTATTGTTTTCATTCAAAATAAATAAGGAAAAAAATATCATTCATCTCAACATACTTCAACATATACTCACTTCCCTCTAGGTAACAGCTTAATTGATTTCAGAATGTCTTTACAGTAATTACCATATGCGATAATTAGCATGTGGCCTCATACATGCATGCACACACACACAGAGTTTACACCGAGCCACTGTTGTGATCAACCCGCTCAAAAAGCTGCTTAATGAAGGAGCAAATCCAAATCATTTGCATAATTAATACAGAGTCCTGATTGCCTTTCGGGCATCTCTGACTGCCTCTCTTTAGAACCAATTGTTCTCTTTTCACCTTATGCAGCGGTTTACTTTTCAACTGATTTCAACAGAATCTTTCATCTACTCCCCTAGCTGTAGTTCAGTGGTGACATGTAAAGGGAGGCAAACATTTTAAAAGGTCCCAAATTAAAGTTGATCCAGTTGAACGAAAACCCTCAGTGCATTTTCAGATTCTGTCATGACCTGGCCTTAGGCAAGTGGCAAAACATAAAAACCTCAGAGGAGAAAACAAGGAAAACTTGTGATAATTTTTGACATTTTTGCAATGTAGAACATTTTTCTCTGTTGAGTGTGAAAGGTAGAGGAAAGCTAAACAAAAGGTCTTTGTTGTGCTTAAAAAGGGAAACTTTTCAGGCCCAGACACCATTTATATCTTAATCCCAGGGAATAACTGTTTTTTTTTTTGCCACCTCCTCACATATCTGGGCAATATTTCAAGACTGACTATATACTGCATTGAAAAATGGGGCACTTGTTGGAAAGGTTTTATCCATCGTCTTTCTAATATATGTTTACTTTTCTGATACTATTTTGGCAAAGTTATATGTTCCCCTCTATAAATCATTGAATTCAGATATATAAAATCCAACACCTAAAAGTGGAGGCTGCTTCTATAAACAGTTGTCAACTAATGGGTTGCTTTTAGGAGCTCTGAATTCCAACATAATATAGCTATAAGTTACCATTTGTGCTTCAAGTCATAAAATCCTACTGATATTCCAAATATAATGGTTAATATTATTATAACAGGGTGGGAGTAATTGAGAATGACTTGAAGTTCTTTTCGAGAGGTGTTCCAGGCAAGTCCCACCAGAGATGAACCAGGAAACACTTTCCTTTTTTATAAAGCTTGCAGTTTGAGTGGCCTAGGTTATCCTGAGCTATCTCCATAGTTTTGCTGCCATAGGCTTTGAGTGCTGGAGGACATAGAGACCACTTTTCATCATTCTTCTTCATTGTATCTCTATTCTCCCATTCTGCAATATTTGTTAGTTTAACCTCTAACTTTATGTTCTCTCTGTTTTTTCTCATCATAGTAGCATCATCTGGTCTGTTCCTGGCTGTGGCGCCATCCTGGAGAGGAATGTCGGCTGGGCTGCTACCAGTAACACCTTTTTTTATAGATGATGGAGCTTGGCCTGTTTTTCAGTGTTGCCCTGTTTCTCTTACTATGACTAACTGTATGTTCTCTCTTTTGTCCTCTGGTATGGGAACTGGCTTGGAGCTTGTATGCCTAGCTGTGTCTTTCCTGGATGGGGCCTCCTCGGGAGCTTGTTAGCAGTTACCTTTTGTATCTATGCCTATTTTTTGTATGTCTGCTTCTACCTCCTTGAACGGTGTTGGCCTCAACAGATGGCTGCTCACACTGAGCCTGGTTTTGCTGGAAGTTTCTTCCTATTAAAAGGAGGTTTTCCTCTCCACTGTCAATACATCCATGCTTAGTGTAAAGGATTGCTGAAGTGTCAATGAGTTGATGCAATTCAGTGAGAGGCATCTCTAGACCTCAACATCTACAAACAATTGGAGCTTGGCTGCTCCACAGATGGCCACTCACACTGAGACTGATTCTGCCTGAGGTTTCTTACTTTTAAAAGAGAGTTTTCCTCTCCACTGTTCCTACATGCATGCTTGGTATGAGGAATTGCTGTCAAGTCAATGAGTCAATACAATCAGCTGGTTTTCCTTCGATAGAAAACTTTTAACCAATTGACTGTGTTCTGGTTGAATTGTCTCTTTTTTTTTTTTTTTTTTTTTGCAGTGTCCT
>JAUZNJ010076705.1:0-24725 GCA_034780135.1 Jordanella pulchra
GATAGATAGATAGATAGATAGATAGATAGATAGATAGATAGATAGATAGATAGATAGATAGATAGATAGATAGAACTCATACATAAGACTGTTTTAAACAACTAGATTACATATTTCTATCACTGTTTGGGATATTTTAAGTAAAAATAGAGTGATAAATTAAAAAAATAATTAATTAAAAAAATAGATCACTGTTAATTAATGTTTTTCCAACCACCAAACATTATAGCTTGTTCAACATTTGCATGCCTTTACTGTTTATGTACAGTATGTGAGTATGTAAGCATGTTTGTGTTGCTTTGTCTGCTTGTAGGCATGGGCCAGTTCCAAATGATGGACTTGTGCCTAATGTAAAATGAGAAGGTGGCAAAATAACAACCTTGGGGCATTCTTATCCTTAAGTTGTTTTTCTACATGTGTTGCAAAACTAAATTGGCATTTGTCCCTTCTTTATTGCCTTAAGGGTGGCTGCAACTGATAAGAAGTCATTTATGATTTAACAGACCCCAGGCCCTAAGCCAAAGCATGTAGAACAGTTGTCAGCAGTTTTCTGTTTTGTCAAATATAAAATAATAATACCACCATTTACATGTTTTACAGTACATGTTTTGTCTGGCCTTTACATTTTAAAAGTTGAATGGACTGTTGTGTGCCGCGGTGATTGATATCTTCTGTAAATAAATACTTTTCAGAATTATTGTCCACTCTGAAAAGTAATGGAAAAAAACCCTTTACTCTTTACTAAATATTAACCAGATGGGGTAAACAAAATCTAGCTTCAATGTCAAGTGAAGTTCTATAGGCATCTGGTGTTAATCCATTAAATCTTTCTGTACCCAAGTAATGCAAGAGGTGTTTAAGTTGTCTTTTCATATAGTATCTTACATGTGCATTCAATTTTAGAGTAATGCAAAACATGTGTTCAAAAGAGTTATTGTGTTTTTTTTTTTTATCATTTTGAATCTTATCTTCAATTTTGCTGTCTGTCTCTCCTTCTATATATGCATAGCCTTACATAAATTTAGTGCATAATATTGAATCTCAGTATTGCTTCTGGAAATGTATCTCATGCAGACAGACTGATAGGGAATTGAAGACTCAACTTTCTCTGAGGTCATGAAGCTACAGTCCCTGTATCATTCTGCAATACCGCACTAAGGCTCAGTTAGGTTTGAATTTTTTATTAAATTTCTCTGTCATAGAAAAATCATGGGAATAAAAAACTTTACACAGCAGTGTAGTAAGTGATATGGAAATACTTAAATAGCAAAGGGCTCAGCTCTTCTGGCTTCACACTGGATAAGAACTGTTGCATCATTATAGCTTTTTTTTGTCCAGTGAAACATAAACATCTTAAAGCATCTATTTATCTATAAATGAAAGGAACAGAATAAAGGAAATCTTATATTATCTCCCCCCAACACAAATACCTAAACCAATATTAAACTTTGATTATTTAACAAAATCAACTGTTGGCCAATTAGCAGATGATTTTCCAGTAGTTATATGAATATATCAATAACAAGGAATTGATACGGTTTAACACAGTTCATTGTATAATTAATAATTGAATTAGCTTTTTGGATTCTTTCTCAAAAATGTTCCATTATCTGAGTCCCTTCAAAAAAACAAATCGTTCCTGTACTTTAGTTCTGACCCTTGGTTTAATAAATATGTAATTTCCTTTAACATAATAAGTACTTTGCCTTTTTCAAACTAATTGTGGATATTAGTTGGTAAAAATGTTGTACCTCTAATGAGAAAACAAGGCATTACAAAAACAAAGACAGAAAAAATAAACTTTAAAAATGTTGTTGCCTGAAGTGCAAATTCAAGCCAATCAACATCGAGACCGAAACCTCTCTGAAGTTATTCCTCGTCCAAGATCTTCTTCATAGAATCCATGTCCAGCTTTTTCTTTTGCATACCAAATGATCTTTTACCCACCTCTGCCTCATCTCCTCTTTCACTCTCATGCTAATTGGCAGAGGTTGCACCACAAAGAACCATCAACCCACCCCCACAGCAAGCCATGTAGCACAAGAAACAGCAAGAGGTACTCAAACCAAAAGCCTTGCAAAGTGCAAGCATCACCCAAGCGTGCCCCCACCAGCCCTTATAAAAAGCAGAATCAGCACCTCTATAAAAGGAAGAGCCACAACACCAATACCCAGGAACATGCACCTGGCACCCACACACCAGCCAGAATCTGCCCCACGAGAGAGTCCTTAACAATCTTGACAGAGGACAAAAAGAAAGGCCCACAGAGCCATTATTAGCATTATTAATTAACATCGTCAAAGTCAAATATTTTATATATTTCATTTGACATTTGAGTTTCATATACACAGTACAGTGGTTTTACAAATGTTACAAATGGTTAGGTTTAAGTTTTACTGAATTAAACCATCACCTCAGTCATTAAAGAAATATTTCCATGGTTCTCCTTTCTTTTGAACAGTCTGGTTAAGTAAAGCATTTTGTTTATTGACCCTGTGGCAGTTATGGTGGTAATAATAAGCACATAGAGACAATGAACCATATTCTTATGGAATAATAGAGAAGGCATTTGACAACCCTGAAAAAAAGCAGCTGATGAATTTTTAAATGTTAATCTTAGAAGAAGCAGCAGGAGTCCACTCAACAGCAAAAAGAGGGTGAAAAAAGCATGGGCTGCCAGGAAACGGTGGCAGAATAATTAATTGTTGAGTCTTTGCAGTGGGCATGCGTCTACTGAGACCCATTGCAGATATTATACAGCTGTTAACTTTTGAGCCAATTTAGTGTATTTTTTTATCCCTCTGCTCCCTCCTCCAACTCTATTATACAACTTCTGTCAGCATATGCGTCTCTGTGCTAGTGTGTACTTTTGTGTGTGTAATTAAGTTTACATATGTGCATTGCGCACTTATGATGGAGGATGTGAAGCCCTTGAGTGTTGAAGCCAGATGTTGCAAAACAAAAGTACAATACTATTAAAGAGCATTGGGAAGCACATCAGATTTTTTAGAAAACTTTAACACCTTTGATGTTCTTCAAGACACAATCTAAATAACTCAGTATACTCGATATACACTGTACTGTGTATAAAGTTCTATAAACCTCTCTGAAGCATGTATTTTGCATCTTCATCTTCCCTCAACACATTAAGTATTCACCAGCAGTTCAGCATAAATTCAGCTTTTTAGCTGTATCAGGATTAAATATTTGCTTTGCACTGACCGCAGGGCTTATTGATACTGATGAAATTACCCTCTTCTTATTTTCATGAAAAGTAATTAATTTCCATAATGTTTGTATTTGACCTTTTTTTTCTTAACATCAAGTAATGAGAAAAGTGAAATATGATGTCGTAAATGCAAACTGCATCGTTTCTGTATTGCAATCACATCCTTCTGTTTGGTTATAAAGAACAAAATATTTCCATTTTTATTTTAGTAATTAACCCCAGCTGGGGCCTAAAGCTGCCCAAGTTAATGAAGTTGAGATTTCTGTGAAGGATTAATTAGACTTCAGATGGGGATGGGACAGGATGTATGTTTGTGTATGGGGCAGGAGAACTGGGAAAAATAAACAATGTAATAAATGACGCAGTGCATGGTCTTTAATGCACAATTAGATTGGGATCATCTTGGGATCAGTCAGGAACACACAAGCTACTCTCTTAAGCTTACTTCATATATCATGCCTTCACTCATAATGCTAAGAGTCAGCCCGAGCAAGCCCCTTGGTGATGCTTAAATGCTATGCATAAACACACAGACAGATTTTGTGATTTCTTATTACCAACTGCCCAGATAAACCAGAGCGGATATTCTCCTGGGGTCTGAAGTGAGAAAAAAATAGAGTGTCCTGGCATAAACATTTAATGTCAAAAGAGCATGGGTTTTCACTGATGGGGTTTTGCAGGGTTTTCTTTCTAAATAAAAGATCCTTTGCTGTATCTTTGCACCACTTACTGGGACTGAACAATTATCATTACATTTGTTTAACTCTGTTTACTTGTTTACTGTGTTGTCTTGTTTACTGTGGATGGCGACAATTCTTGAAGATGTAGATTTTATTCAGATGTTGTGCCCTCTTAATCTTATTATACTGTAAAGTTTGGTGCCCTTTATCTTGACATTGTGTTGGGGATATTCATTTTTGTTAAGCCGAGGTCTAAAATACAACATAGGTGAAGTAGTTTGCAAAACATAAACTTAAATGTGACAAATCCTGTGGTAATTCTGTTAGCAAATTTTATATTAGACTTGATTATAAAATGGTTAAACTAAGACAGCTTCCACTTTTAGTTGGCATGGTTTGTTTTCACACTATTTTTTAGACCAAGCCAAACATGAAGATACTACAGATTTTTTAGGAAGCAATTCTGCCAGTCAGTGGCATTAATAGGCCTATTTTAGGGGGGGGTTGAAGCCTTGCTAAGATGTTCTCCTGCCCCCTGAATAATTTGGCTTTTTGTAATTTAATTTAGTACTTTTTTAGTCTCAATTCTTGAGTTTCATACTCTGACATGAAAGTTAACTCGGAGTTCCTCTGCTTGGCTATGTCTTTCCTACACTGGGCCATCTGTGGCGCTAGTTTACCTTTTGTATATCCGCTTCTTTTAGTATGTCTGCCCCCCATCTCCTTTAGTGCCTAGTCAGCATCAGCAGATGGCCGCTCACACTGAGCGTGGTTCTGCTGGATGTTTCTTCCTGTTAAAAGGGAGTTTTGCTGTTTTTCTCCACTGTTGCTACATGCATGCTCAGTGTGAGGGATGGCTGAAGAATCAATGACAAAATGCAAGCAAAGGTCATCGACGTAAGCTCATCCAGGAGGAGCTTGTCTCGCAAGTCAATGGCTTGACGCAATCAGCTGCTTTTCCTTGATAGAAACTTTTCAACGATCTGACTGTATTGTCTCGGTAAAGGGCCTTGATATTACATGCATTATTAATTGATGTTAATAAACAAAAACATTATCGTGACACTGATGGACTAAGCAGGACATGATGGATGGTTGTGTAAAAATCAGCTTACTCTTTTTTTCTGTTGGTTTACAGCTTTATTTATATACTTTATATCTCTTTATTTATAAACTTTACATCTGAAATTTAAGGAAGTCTGTTCTGTTCTGCAAACCTTTCTTTTTTACAGTGCTCCTGGCTTTGAAACCTAGTGAAGCTCTGTTGCCAGTATTGGACTTAAAAAAAAAAAAAAACTTTTAACGCGAGATTTTTGTCATCCTGCATCTCTTCATTATTCCATGATGCCCCACAAGAGAGCTTCAGATTATTATTTTTAAATGTTCAGTCTCTTAAATGGCATCATATTTTCCTGCTTTTAGGTTTGGTTTGAAAAGCAGCCTTAGTTATCTATTTATTACAGTATTTTAACCCAAATAATTAAAAATGCTAATAAGTATAGCCATACGGTTGAGATAAATCAAAGTTAGATATTGCAATATCACATTTAAGTTTGAAAAGCAAATCTTGAATTTTTAGAGGAAGTAAACAGTATACAAATAACAACACTCAAGCCATTCTTTTTTTTACCTCAGCTTAATTTTTCAAAGATCCATAGATTGTTTCAAATTCAAATGATGCCCAACCCTAATTATGTTATAGTTTAACTGGATTAGATTCTCCTTGGTGGCACTCTATACAAAAATGTATGATTTATGGAGCTTCTAACTGACATTTATTGAGAAAAATAAAAGTCTTTTGTGGACCAGGTACTTTCACACAAACATCAGATAGGTTCACATGTGTACCAGATACTTTGAAGAGCTCCTTGCACTGAAACAGGCCACAGGGGCTCATATTTATTTTAAGTCTTGTCCTGCGACAATAGAATTGTTTGGCAAGTAATGTAGCGCTTATATAGGTAGTTATAATAGTATTATAAAAACTGTGCACCTAATACTCAGGTTAGCTAATACTCCCTTGGTTACAGAGTGAATTGATGAAATAATCTGGTGCACATGAGACCATTTTTATTTATTTGTTTTCCTTTAATGTCCCTTTTAGGGGCTCCATATAATTGCATAAGTTATTATCCATGATAATTCTTACATTTTGGCAGCGAATTTATGTTAATTTCATTGAATTACCTTAATATATGATCAGTGACTTTTTAAAAGCAATACTGACTTTTGAGATATTTTGTTTGTTCTAATTTTAAGTTTAACTTTGTTTGAATATTGCTGTCACATTTTAAAAAAATCCATTGCACAAATATACTGTCCAGAATTTAGTTTAGCCAAATCTAATTTTGGTAGTTTATACTGAGGTCACAGAATGCTAAAAAGATTTGGATCTATTTTTTCTCCAAGTTGCAAAGAAAGAGCCGTTGGTCTATTGTTGGGTAGTTTGAATTCTAAAAGGATAAGTGACTTACCAACTCACCAATGAAAACTTAATATCTAGAGGGTTTAAGACAACATAGTGTGGCAAATTATCACAAACTAAGGAAACATTCTACCTCTGCAATTTCTTGTTGAAGCTAAAATTCATAGAGGTGCATGTAGATGTGCTTGCTTATTTACAGCCTCTGTAATGTAACTTATCACTTAGCATCAACTTTCGTATTATACTTACAAACATTCTGTGATCAGTCCATTCTTTGGTTATTAATTATTTTATGCTCACATCAATGCTGAACGTTTTTCTTTTATTTAAGCTTAGGGTGATACTTTTCAAATTTACTACACATATCTGTTGTTTCACTGAAAATTACCTTTTAACAGAGTTATAATCATATCAAGAATTCCATATTCGTAGCGGAAACAGTAAGATTCTTAGATGCAGTAAAACTCAGTAAGACTTAACGTCTGGCAGTCTGTGTTAGCCGAGGCTCAGCAGACAGCCAAAACCATGCTGAGTAACATGCTCATTTGTCCATATTTTTTCTTTGGTTCCCATAGGACATTCTCTCCTTCTGTTGCGCTATCCCGATATTTCTGAGGGGATCTTTTCACAAGAGATCTCTATCAGAGAAAAATCTGTCTTCAACAGTTCACTTGGCAACACTTCACTCAAGAGAAATGAAACAGAGCTTGCCACAAATTTAAAAAGCCAGAGAACTCTGCTCTATCTGGATAACTCTGTTAGTATTACTCTTGGCCTTCTTTTCTTTATCTCATCTTTTGGGGTAAAGGAAATCACAGCTTCAGGTTAATGGTTGCAACTATGTTTTTAAGTACAAATCTGTGTAGCTACTTATTTCTACAAAAGGGGGTACTGTCCACTTTATACACAGGTTTTCTGACCTTCAGTTAATGTGCTAGTTTAGGGTTGGTGCTGGAGCCAGTTTATCTGCAGTTCTCTAAAAGAACACATATAATACAGTAAAATAAACATATTTCCACTGGTCTACCAGAGATTATTGCAGGGAAGGAGCACCTCCAGGGGTGGAGCAAGAAAGGCTACAGGAGGAGGAACTAGACCCCTTAAAACCTCATTACACTCACAGGTAGACTGACGCCGAGATGACTGATATTCCACAGCACCAGAGCCCTCCTATGCAGTAGTTGATGCTATAGGAGGAAAGAGTGTAAATAAATTGTACTGAGGTAAAATTACAATACCTCGACAAATACTTGCCTAAATAAAAGTACAGTTATCAGAGTAAAATCTTTCTAATGTAGGATTACAAAGTACCTCAAAAATTTAACTTTTGGTGGAAATTACTTAGTGACGTTTTTGTAAGCAGAAGAAATTCATTTCATAAAGAATAAAAGTAGATTGTGGTCTTAACATGTTTATAATTAAAGAAGCAACTTATGCTGAAGAAAAATAAAAGATGTCACAACATTTATTATTTTATGTGCTTTACATATAATATTATACCGTTTTAGGAGATATCATGTTTATTTAATGGGACGTTCTGTAAAGATAAAAAAGTATTTCTTTTTTCAGTTGCTGTCTTTAGGGTTGTCTGTGGTTGATCATTTCCCTCATCTTTGCATCCATCTCTGTCATTCCAAGCTCTCTACATCCTTAACTACCTCCATAAAGCTTCTCAGGTGATCCTTCTTCTCAAAACCTGATGGTTGATTACAGTAATGCGAGTGAGGGGAAATATTTTCCAACCCTGGTATGTAACACAAAAGGTTGAAATACATCCAGTAGAGAACATAAATGTAAATCAGAGAAAATTAGTATCATCAATCAAAAACTAAAGAAGGAATGATAAAAAGGGTGAGAGGAGAGAAGAAGTTTGAATAAAAAAAATAGAAGATATGATAACTGGAAGAAGGAACTGAAGAGAGGAAATATCAATAAAAAGACAAAGATTTTAAATGAAAAGGACTTGATTTGAATAATACAGAGTACAGACAATTGTGACTGATCTCAAGAGGATTACACAACTGTAAAAATGCTATATGCATTTAATAAAATTATAATAGCATGTACTTGTATAGAGTTTTATTGTATCTAAAGACTCTAAAGGTTTTCACACTACAGTGAATCATCCATTTGTGAATACATTTACAAGTTGACATAATGTATGCCGAGTTAATTTTTATAATTCGCTTAATTTTTGATACATTGTTCATTGATCACAAATTACCCACATAAACAGTATCTCATTTGGCACTGACATATACCTTTATATATATAATATTTAGAATCTTTGATTGCAAATAACTGCTTTGAAGCAAATTTATTCTCAAACTCTGTGGACCCTAATCAGATAGCTTTGCCCAACTCCAGCCCTACCACAATCCCTCACCCTTATTACTGCAAACATACTGTGTATCACAGTATGAACACATTTTTCTTCAAAGGCTTTGTTAAAAAACAATCATGGTTTGCAAATCCATCCATCCATCCATTCATCCATCCATCTTCTCTCGCTTCATCCATCAGGGTCGCGGTTGGGCTGGTGCCTATCTCCAGCAGACTATGGGCGTAAGGCGGGGTACACCCAGGACAGGACACCAGTCTGTCGCAGGGCTGGTTTGCAAATGGTTTTGTTTATTTTCAAAAACACTGATTGGCATTTCTCCTGTCTATTTTGTATTGTAAAACAGGAATGAACACACCATTTCAGGTAGGATTTGTAACCACCTGCTATTGAACAGAAAACCCTAACACTAAGCAAGAGAGGTTAGTCAGCAAAAACAACAGAGATGGAAGACAACTAGCTCATCCTATTTCATTGCTAAATTGAGTTTTCAATATTGTTGAAGATCAGTGTTTTCATCTTTGCTGTCTTGAATTAAACAGACTAAATGAAAACAAACTCAGCAGCTAATGGAATAGGGGTGAGCCCGCCCACAGCTCTGGCCCAGTCGAATTAGTACTTTAGGCTGTGAAAACAAAATGTGTTTTTAGTAAGCTGTGACACTGTTCTGCATCAAAAACCTTCATAAGTAATAGCAATAGCAGCGGCAACTTAACGTCTGGCAGTCTGTGTTAGGTTTGAAAAGTTAAAGAAATTTAAATGGAAAAATTTGGTAATTATTCAGATTTTTTTTAACAAAACTTAACATCTCACATTTCATAATGACCTGAATATTTCTTAAATGACACATTATTTAAAAAAATAATACATAATAGAAATGTTTCCTGTATTAAAAGTTATTGCTAAGAGAGAATAAAAATTTTGAATCATTTAAGATGTTTTGATTTTGGCCAAACAGATATATATCACTTAATTATGTGGAGATGTGAACTTAGACTTGATACCTTGTTAAATGGGTAATATATTATAGCTCAGCAGATTTAAGCATAGATATAGATTGTTGCTTTGATCAAAGCTGCCCTGAAGCTTTTCCGCTGCTTCTTTTGAGCTGCGCTGCACAGCAAGTCAATGGCATGCTTCCTTCTGGATCAAAGTGTTATGGACTTCCTCTTGTTATGGGACATGTGTTATTCATTAGAAGTCCTGTCCTCTGGGTAAAGAACGTAGAATATTTGAGTTCAGGGCATGAACGGATCAATGTATCCTGCAGCTAAGCACACAAAGAGATTCAGCTTTGTGTATTTGTGCATCTGGGTATGTAAAATATCACAAAATGATCTGATTAAGTTATCTTTTGCAATATTTCACATATATAATAATAAGAAGAAAAACAGATATTTTAAAGCAAATTATTTTTAATTGTGTTTTGTGAGCAATTGGACTTTTTTATTTAATAACCACACACTCACACCTAGGGAGAGATGCCAATAAACCTAACAGTCATGTTTTTGGACTGTGGGAGGAAGCTAGAGTACCCAGAGAGAACCCACACATGTACAGGGAGAACATGCAAACTCCATGCAGAAAGACCCCAGGCCAGGACTGAACCCAGAATCTTCTTGCTACAAGGCAACAGCACTAACCACTATGCCACTGAACAATACAGTCCATAAAAATGCTTATATAATATTGTTTTTGTTTTTCTCTTAGATGAGGAACAGGTATTGCTGCAGAACAAAATACCTACTGGTAAAACTGATTCTGCATCACAAATTTTGATCTTCTTTTTATAACATATAATATATTACTTATCAGCTGATCCAAAAGAAGCCTAGAGGCAGCATGTTATCTTGTTTAGAATATTATGGAGAAGAAGGCCTAATGCTTTCATCCTAAGCTACCTCTAGTTTTACTATGTTCTAAGAAACTTAACTCTTATTACCCTTTCCTTTAAAGACATTTTGCTAATTGAACAGAAAATAACTTTTATATCTTTTTCTGTCTGATTTAACACATCCATGTGTGTTAAAATCAACATAGATGACTATGCCTTAAATTCAAAAGAATACAAAACTCCCAAAGGACTTTTGAGACTGTTGAGCTTTTGTGCTTTGAATCAGTGCAAATTCCACACTTTGTTTTTAAAGATTTTGTATTACCCTTGTGGTGGTTCTGTGCTACCTAACATTCCCATAACAATACTTAAAAGGCATTTATCTAAAATATGTCAAAATTAGAGGATATTACCAAAAAGTAAGTCTTACACTGAAGAAAACTGGACTAAAGTTAGACAAGCAAATAACAAAAGCAAACACTTATTCTAGTAGTATTAGTATTTTTTTTACTCTGGGTGGTTTTTGTCATGTGAATCTTTTTATATTTTTGCGGGGGAAAGGATTTTTCTATCAGATTATGAGGATTTAGGAGAGACCATTTTATTTATCAGAATTTAAAAAAAAACTTTGTTAATGAAAGAACTGAAAAACCTTGGCAGCATTTAGTTACAGCATCCCTTCATGTACAGTCAGTCTTTGGAAGTATATGCTACTAATTTATGCAACATTAGTTTATTTTGAACATTTTGTTTTATGCTGTGTCACCTGGATATGTAGACTTCAAGATATTTTCTTTCTTTTTTATTTTCATTATGTACTTAAACTCTGCATGGGAAATTACACATGGAAGCATAAATCCCTACACTTAATGTAAACTTTTACATTGAATAAGAGTTTTAATTAAACTCAATTAGAGTTGAATGTGGTATTGAAATTCAACTCTTATTAAATTTTCAACTCTTACTTCTAACCTTACAGTGTTGGTAACCTCATCATTAATTTACTTCTTTGTATTTTTGCTTTTAAGAATTTTTACATGCTCAGCTCTTTTGAGTACAAAATGGAGAATGATTCTTTGGGAACATTAACTGCTTTCTTTCAGTGTAGGGTTTTTCTGGTGTATTTTCATTTTTTGTGGAAGGCGAAAAACTAGTTTTGTGAGACATAAATGTATTTGTCATTTTGTTTTTGTTATTGCTATTTTTTAAGCTTAGGGAGGACAGTTTGGTTAGCAATAAGTAAGATCTTCCAGACTACATTAACCCAACCCAACCTAACCTAAGCAAAAAATCTAAAATATCCAAAAGAACAATATATAAAACTATATATATACTTTTTTTCAGATGAATGCATTTTTAGCTTTGTCTAACAAAGCAAAAGTAATGCTTCTAAAGCACCGATATGTTTTTCTGCAGCTTCAAATTACGTTTTACCAGAAAAGAGCAAAATATCCATAAAATGCAAGCTGTCCATTAGTGCTGATGTACAGTGGGGAGAGGTCATAACTGATGCATAAGAGCAGAAACATGGTGGAAATATGATGCCTGTGAACTTTATAACATCAATGTTGCCAACTAGTTTTACTGCATCTGTTTTAGCTTTTAGTCAGAAGTATGCAGGGAGAACTGGAGCACAAAAGACAATCACAACTGCTAAAGAAATAGGTAACATGTCATTAATACTGCCATGAAGATGACAAACAAAGGTTACAGCTCCACCACTACCCAGGCCATCTTTGTTTCCTTCGAGATGCAAAATGGTTCCTTTTTATTGTTCTGTTCAGTCTGTTTCATTTCTTAATAATGCATTGGTTTACTGAGGTATTCTCTTCAAAGATGTTACAAATGATTAGTCTCTCCATGGCAGTCTGTGTGTGCCTGGAGGGATGCATCTGTAAAGAGGCAGTGTAAAGACACTGACACTTTACATCTGCTTAGCTTTGTTGCTGATGGTATGGTATAACACCCTTAGGAATAACTGATGGTTTACTCTCTGATTGAGCTGGCTGCTTGCAAAGTGTAAAAGCAGGGATAGATGCAATGTCTTTGATGGTGTAAGCATGCTTCATTGCAAGTGCAGAGCAGCCACCCACATCTCCTTTTGTGAGTGCACTCACTTTTTAAGGGGAAATAGTAGTTACTCAAGGTCCACAGCTTAAAGAGTGGATATTAAGAGTAGCCTTGGTGTCCAAAATCACTGCCCACCCGCTGGATCTTAGTACATTTTATGATAATCTGGGCAACAGCAGGGGGTCCTGTGACCTATTTGTGGTAGTAAAACCAGGATCAGTCTTTTTCTCAGAAACAGAAAGAAGAGCGAAGACATGCTGAGAAGAAGTGGTGTTAGATTAAGGGCAAATCTTTTCAAATGTTCTCCCTCTACACAATTGTGGTTTAAACACCACAACAACCTGCCTCCTTTGCAAAATGTGTTTGTGTGTTATACAGAGAAAAACAGAAAGATTCTCTATGTTTGCAAATTTGCCCAACCATAACCCATATTTTTCATTGCATTGGTCAGGAGCTAGTTTAAAAGATCTTAAACATCTATCAGCATAAAAAAGTAGATATTGCCCTATTTGTCAGTATGCCTACTAAGATGAAAAAGACAATAGTCTTGGAAGAATGTCATATGTTAAAAAATAATTGTTATGTCAGTCTTCATTGCATTTTTAAAAAAAATAAAAAGTGCAACATGCTTTTGCCACAACAGAGTGTAAACTTTCTCATCTCTGTGTTTCTTACAGCAGAGGTTATCCTAAGGTGCTATCAAACACTATACATAAAATTGTTCTCTTTGCTTCATCTTTTGTCCTAATTTCACTGGGAGACAGTAAAAGATCTATCTTTTCTTTATTGAAAAGTCACTGACATTAGAAATAATGTTTTTTCAGTCAGCTGTGTCTTTTACCATTCCTGCCCTATTTCGGCCTAATTATTTTTAAAATAATTTCAAACCTGTTTCACTGCCTGAAGTAGCCTAGTACTTAGTCTCTATCAAAGTCTTCTGATACAGTTTAGAGATTTTGCGTGAAACCCTATTAGAAAAAAATGTTTTTCATCCATCAGCCCCTGCGTCCTATATACATGCTATAGTTAATGCCTCACATGTCTAAACAATGAAGAGGAAGGAAGAACGCCACCTTCCTTTGAAAGACCATGGGTAGAAAAGTCTGAAGATTGTAAACAAGCAGCTAACTGCTGCTCCAGATAATTCTAGATAATTGAATTTCAGAGTGTTTAATAATGGTGCAAAATACATTGTTTTGTCTTGCATATGTTGGTTGACAGGTTGAGGTATTAGGTCATTGTATCACAATCTGCTTTACAGTGGGTTTCACTATAACTTTATGGAAAATTTGTTTGATTGCTCTAAAAGTAGAGGTTTTAATTTCATCACAATTTTCCAGGTTTTTGGTGGGTGCCTAAAATTTAAGGTTAACATAATATAGTTCCTCTTTACCACACTTGTATCACTCCTTAAACAATATCATATCGATGAGGGTGATATTCAGTCACACATTTTGTGAGCCTCATGAGGTACACAAAGTAAATATCTTAAGTTATATTTTAAGTGTTTGGTCTGTAAAATAGCTACGAATGTTCTGCAATTCTACAAAGAAAAGAAGAAATTATTTTTTGTGCTCCAGAAAAAAACAAACAACTTCAGAACTGAAAGTATTTATCTTCTAACCGTTTTTAGCCTAAGTCTTAGGAGGCCTTGCAGTATTTTCATTTTTTGTAGTTTAATTTTAACTATATTCAGTCTATGGTTGCGCTCAGGGTTTTATGATTTAAAAAATATTTGGTGATTCCTGGGGATTTTCTCCTGGGTCTGTCTCTCTCCTGGTGGCTGACGGGTTGGTCCTGGGCCTCCTGGCCCTGTGGGGTCCCCAGAAGGGGAGGATGCACCCTCAGACCCCGGGCTCTCATCCTCATCATCACCTGCATAGCGTTTTGTATGTCTATTTAGCATTTATCTACCTTACCACATCATGCTCAGCCCTCACCCTGTCCTAATATGTTTTCTGATATTTATGCCAGTGACTCCTTTATTTGCATTGTTGAAATACTTTTGTTGTACACATGTAACATAGGGGGAGTTAGGGGGTCTTTCAATTCATTGATGGTCTTTTCTTACTCTCGGTTTAATTCCATGTAGAATTACATCTCACTGCATTTTTACCTGCCTGTACAGATTTTTCCCTTGATGTATTATTCTCTTACTGTTATTTCTGACAGTCAAAGCATGTTCACGTACACAGACTGTCTTTCTGTTATTGTGCCAATGCCTCCCTTATGATCATAATGATCACAGAAATTTTGCACCTTACTGTCAAGCATGCTAAAGACAACTACCCCTACAATAAGTTAAGGTTTTGATAAATTGCTTAGTATTTATATTTGCACATCCCCCACAAACAGATCTGCAGGGTTTAGTCATTAAAATACTATATAATTAAATTCAGCTTAGTAATATATCGGCAATTTACAACACATGCCCTGTCAAGGTAATCTGAAGCTACACCTTACTTGATATGATCTATTAAAAGCCTTTAATTATCCTGGCTAAAAATCAATCTCATCCTTGGACAGAAAACCATGTACAGCATTTGCTGTCTTTACTCTGCAAACTTTGTTTGTCTGCATTACATGAAGCAAAACTAGTAACTAAGACTTAGGCCCCAGACTTTTACACTTGTATTTCCTCAGCAGATCGTGTAACTATGCTACTGCTTGTGCAAGTCTAAAGAACTGAGTTAAAGGTCATCCTCAACGGTAGATTTGGACTTCATAACTCTTTTCCCTTAAATTTAAATTCAGTGCTGAGCTTTTATAAAGAAACTTTAAATAAGCATTTTTATAGCTTTTAATTAATTATCAGACTGTACCAATGTTTTATGTCCATGGTTTCCTTCTGTACTGTGCAATTTCTTATACGTATGTCTTGAATTGTGCTTCGTAAATCAAGCACAGGACATTTCTTTAAAACTAAAGTGCTTGCCCCAGAGTGGAATTGAAAACTCATCTGTTTTTTATAAAACTCAGAGAAATGGCTTCTTCTTTGAGAGACCTTTCATCCCTTGTCACCACAGGGCTTATTCCAGTACAGATAATCACAGTATGTTTCCAGCATCTTTAAAAGATAATTTACTTTTGTCTTGGGTTTGAAACATATATTTCTCCCAACAATATGTTCTTCTCTTTTTCCCATATACCACTCAAAAAACTCATTTTTCAGGTGTGGCCATTGATAGGTGCTTCTCATTTCAACTTTAATTTTGAAAGCAAACCTTTTACACCTTTTCATAGTCTTACAAAGCCACAGCATCATCCACTTTTCAAAAATGTTTAAAGGGTACCCTGCCTTTCACCTATAGACTGCTGGAGGTACCAGTCCCCACAGTGCACCTGACAGATAAGTAGAAGATGGATGGATAGCTTTTGATTAAAAAAAAAAAAACTGTCCATTTTATCTTTCATTTAGTCCCAACCCAAGTAATCCTTATGTATTTTGTCTGTTGTAAATGAATTATGTACATTATAGGTGATCAGCAGACCCTTCCATGTATAGGGAACCTCAAAATAGTTAAAATTAAATATCTGAGAATTCTTGTTTTTCTTGATTCTAAACTTATTACAATTTTTGCCTTCTTATATTTACAGTAATGGCCACAGAAAGATGAAATACCACCACTGTGATACATTTTATCTGTAAAAGACTCACAGATGACAAGAATGGGACTTTGCCTTCTACTGTGGTAAAACAAGCCATGTCAAAAATTGAGGAGTGTGCAGCCCAAAAGAAGGAGCTGTCACAAACTTGAAATGAACCACAAAGTTGAAGTCTGCATTTCAGCATTGTAACATGGGAGTTGAGCTGCTTTGGATGAAAGCAACTTTTGTTACCGACTCTTGGGAAGTTAAAAATTAAGTGAGCACACAGGTACGGCCAAACAGAAACAGAATTTTTTGTGACTTTCTAGTTGGATACACAGAAACTTTTTTATTGTCAATACACTGCCTTTTTAGTTAGTATCCTACAGTATGTGATCTTGTTTACCATGTTGATATAAAACCTCTATTAAAACACATGTTATTGTCAGCTTTATTGTACTTAAAACATCACACTGTTACAAGGATTTTTATATAGTCATAAAAAGACAGTGCAGTTCATTCTTTTGGTTCAGTCTGAAAATTATTGCTTGATAGATCAGTCAAGGAATGGTTTACAAGCTGTTTATTAAATCAAACTTGCATTAATAAAGTTGTTTATAACTTGTTTTTTTTGGTGCAGTATTCAAAAGAGGTTTTATTTATATTATAAAAATAATTATTGTATTGAACTTCTTTAATTCATTAATTAGCTGAACAACAAAATTGTTAACTTTATTTTTGCAAACTTTAGTAGTGCTTTCTGAATACACAATATTGAAGTCTTGGAAAATAAAATCTAAACAATACAATGACACCGACAACAGATTTAAATTGCCACACAAATAATGACTTAACAAAACTGGCTACACTGCTCTGTGAAGTCAAATGGTAGACACAGTCAATTATACTGTACAATGTTACATGCCTTGGCCGTTAAAAAAACACATTTCCAACCATGTAAAATTCAGGAAGTTTTTTTTACTGAAATAAAGAATGGATAGTCATCTAGCACTACTGCATATGATGCTACACAAGTAAGCCCACAACATTTATACCCACACACAAAAATATGAACTGCACTAGAATATGTATTTTTTGGGAACATCTTTGTTTTCGTCAACACAAGAAATATATATGAATATAAGTAATACTTAAAGTAAATTGAAAACAAAATAATCTTGTTTTTGTTTCTTTTTGTCACACCATCCATTTGAGAAAAAAAATCCTTAAGGAAATTCAAAATCCAAAACATTGATGAAGGCCTGGCAGAGTTGCAAAACAAGTAGAATATTCACATAATACCCTTCTTGAGACTTGTTCTGCACAGGATATCAGGCCATCAAGTTTGAAAAACAGCTTCTGAAACACTTCAAGAGTGTATCCAAGGCAAATTTTGAGTATACATTATCCCCGTCAGCAGAGCACTGCACCTAGCAAAAATGTTGTATTGCTTTAATGCGTATTTTATGAAAGCATTCTTAAAGGTAAGAACTAGTATTTTATATAAGTAAGGGGTAGTGCGCACAATGGAAGAAGCCATGTGTCAGCAATTTCAATTAGAGAATTTTGAGGACAAACTTGTTTACCTTTTGCGTTTTACCTGTTTCTGAAATATGTTGTCGCTGGCCGAAGAGTTAAACAACTTTACATCATTCCATCTTATACTTTTTGTTGCAAGGGAGGAACATTCATAGTTTCTCAGGTGAGAGGCAAAAGAAACATTTGAAAAAACAATCAGGGAAAAACACTGGTGCAGATTTTAGCAGCTGGAGACAATTTATGAGGGGGTGGACTTCAAAACGGATGCTGCGGTTGTAGTCTTTCTGCTATTAATTCAATATAATGGCAAATTTTATTTTAACATCCTATTAGAAAAAAGGCAGAGAAGGCTAGTTAATTAGTCTACATCAGATAAGCTTGGAAGGAACCATCATTAGTTGCTGTTAGTAGATGTCACTCCGTAGCTTCCTAAAAATAGGTCTCACCTGGGGAGGCACCTCATTTGTATTTCATTTAGTGCACCATCAGATTGTGCAAAATCATACATACTGTCCCTTTAAGAGGACAAAAAGTAATGCAAACTTGTTCAGGAAATGCAAAGTTTTAGTACACTAAAAATATCTGCAACTGAAATATGCAAAAACAGTTGAATTTATTTTACAAAGAATAGTTAAGTGTTTCAAGAATAAGCAAAAACAGTCTAAACTGAATGGAGTGTTTAAGACGCAGGGATGGAGCTTGAAAGGTGAGGAAAAAGAAAAAAAAACTTCATTAAGTAAATACGACTGGAATTTAGTCTGCATCAGTAAGCAAAATAAGAGTTTAAATTGCATAAAATATTATATCAGTGTAAATACTACCTTTATTTTGTCAACACACCTCATAAAAATAATGTTCAAAACTCAAAGATCAATACAGCTACAAACTTCCTATTTTGTACAAGTTTGAAATAAGTTTATTTGCGTTTCATCATCCTTACTCCCATACTCTGTAGCTTGCCACCATCAGTGTGTGAATGCTTGAATGTAAAGTGCTTTGGGGTCCTCTGACTTGATTAAACTCTATACAAGTACAGGCCAATGAAATCACTCACTTTGTCTTAATTGGATTTGCAGAGTAACTATAATCTGAGCTTTCATACTATGTTTACTTGCTTAAGTAAGCATCGACAGTGTTATATGTGTCATCTAAAATGTTCAAATGACACCTAACTAAACAGCCTTTGACAAACTGTCTAGACAATACAGCTAGGATAGCGCAGGCAATGCAGTTATGAAGCTTAAGCAAGAATTCAAGAGTTTTATTAGCCTCACCTGGACCCTGTGCTGATGCTTCTCTTAAGATAGCTTAAGTTCCAGCCAGTCAACCTCATCAGTCATTCACTAAACTTCCAGCCCAGCTGCCATCCTCTGCACCAGCCAAACTGTCAGACTCCAGTTAAACTTTCATCGGCAAGCACCCATGTCCCATTTTGACTCTCACAATCCCTCTCTGCTCCTCCTTCATGAGGGTCCAGATTTTTCTCCCCTTTGTCCCCTCATTTCCAGACTATTTCTGTCCTATTCATCCTCTGGCTTTTTCCACTGCCAGTGTCCAGGCCCCAGAGGGAAGATTATTCAAATCCCTGTCCTAAGTTGTTCATCTAAGTGCATGTCAACTTGCAGCATTAAGTCTTCTACCAGGGTTGAGTAAAAAAGAACTTATTTAATTTAAGTGATTGAAATCTTTCTAATTTCATCTTTTCTCCCTTTGAGTCTCTCCAGGTTAAACCAACATTACTCCATATTTTACCTCTTACAAAATTTTAAAGTTACATTAAGTAGTTATCAAGTAAGCATACAAAATAATATTTTTTTTAATAAATAGTTTAGAAAACTATGAAAAATTGGTAGGTTGTGGAAAACAAATGCAGTTATATTGACAATAATTTGTGACCTGGGCACACAGAAATGGAATGTGACTGGCTAAGTAGAATGCAGTGCTTAGTGAATCAAAGGATGGACATTTCTAAATGCCTTTTTGGTACTTTGAAACACACTGGGAATAGCTGCAAGTTGTATTTATGTTTTCCATTCCTATCTGTGTTATTGACATGTAGGCAAAAAATCCCCCCTTCATACACTGGCATCAACAATTTAATTTATTTTTAAAAACACTTCAACAAAGAACATAACATAGTAACTCATAGTCAGTGATGAGCATGCTGTGGGTTCACAAAGTAAAATCATAAAGTTGCCATTGCCAGACCCTATAACAAGACCATAAGGCCTACTTTCTTAGGTAATGTGTCAATGGTCCAGTATCTCTTTGAAAGGGTGTATTAATGCCAGTAAATTAACCGAAATGCCTTTGGACTCCTCTATAAAGCCCAGTAAGATTTTAAAGCTCTAGTATGACATGCCTAAAAGGGATCTTCTGTAAAGACAAATTAGATCGACTCCAGTTTGAATTAACAACCTAAGATCTGGTATATAGAAATCGCCAAAAGCATTCTGCCAGTGCAAATTTCACATAAGCCCTCAGATTACTCTAGTTTTTGAAATAATGTAGCCTGCAAGCCAAATAGTTGAGTGAAGTTAGCGGTGTCAAAACAAAACCTGAACTTTGCATGCAAAAGCCAAATGTAACCTGTAAAATAAGCTTTGAGTAAAACTAATTATTACCAAAGGCCCAAAGGTTTTTTGTGAACTATAATTGAAAGCTAGGTGATTTTGCTTTGATAAACTTTTATTGCAGAACATTTTAAAATTAAAAAATGCTAAAGTACTTGTGATTCTTACAATTTTGTATTAAGTTGTTGTCTTATATTACTTTTTCGTAGACTTTTTTCTCACATATAAGCATAATGTTTAGAAATTATACTTGCCTTCCAAATTACAGGATTTGGCTGGTCAGAAAGTTACTGAATCTCTCAGCACAGCTAAGTAATAACGTCATAGGAGCCAGCCATCTTTGTTGTAACTATCAGTAGCATGTAGATAATAGGCAGTCAAAGCAACCAATAGGCAAAAGCTGTCCCCTTTAGACTACCTCCTCCTCATTAGCATAATAAGGCAGAAATGCATACAGAAGTAGAAACGAAAAGAATGGCTGAAATTAAGCAGCTTTTTAGAAATGAATGGGATTTAAAAATAGATAGGAAGAATAACATTGACAAAAAGCATACAACAATTTAGATGTTAGGGGATTTTCTTAAACGTGCTGCTACTGTTCGTAAACCCTCCAACAGAGATGAATTAACGTAAATTTAAAAAGAAGGTCAGGGTAAAATTCCTCAATAAAAGGCTAAAAGGCACATTGCCAGTCAACACAAATGACTGGATGTTGAAGACACTGGACCTCATTCAAATTTCTCGTACTTTTTCTCCTACTGTGGGCTTTTACGAACATGACACTTCAGATTCAAGAAAAACTTTCTTAACTTAAGGAAATGATCTTAAATGATCCTCGTAAACTTTGTGCAGTTAACCTGTGCGTACTAGAGGACGTGTTCTCGAGAAATGTAGATGCATAATCACCAACCCAATTACTCCATATAAGGGTACAATTCCTACGCCCCACAGAAATGGTATTGAAGACAAAGAAGAAAAACTTTATAGGGTAGCGTATCGAGGTTCTGCTGACAGAGAGCTGTGAAACAAAATTAAGATCAGTAATATCCAAGCAGTGGGAAATAAATGACAGCTGTAAAAGCCATGGTCTAGCTGTTACATAAAAAAACAAAAAATATCTAAAAAGAACATTCATCTGATCCAACAGTCACTGAAAACTACCAATTGAGGTAAAAGGCACAAAGTGGGAGATAAATACTTTTGCCATTAACCAATGCAACACAACTGTTAAATCTGCTTTAAATACACACAGAAGTGTGTATTAACATCCTTTCATCCGCTCTCCACCTCTGTTATGCATAAACATAAATAAAATGCTGATGGAAAAAGTCTGATTTGACAAAGTCAGACAGACCCAAACACAAATATGCAACATTTAGTGTAATAACAAAGCCAATGAGCATTAGCAAATTAAAATGTCATGTTTAATTGCGAAGTTGCATAATATATAATGATGTAGCCTAATAAAACAGAAAATTAATTCTAAGTAAAGCAATTGTAGTCATTTTGTGAAAAACTAAGTTTGGATTACAGCTGACTGACTATGCAAGACTCCTACGTCAAGTCTGGAGCACCCGCAAAATTTGTTTGTACCTGAAAGTAGATTAGAAATATGCACCGTTGTCTCTCCTCTGTGCTCATACTGAGGTTCCAGAACACTGTTACATGCGCTTACACATGCGCATTTCTATAAGGACACTGCAGTCCATATTTATACACGTTAAATAACGAATCCCTTTAAGACATAGTAAAGTTTAGCGGTTCTCTGACTATGACAAAGTAATTAGTTACATGTTAGTTACTGGAAAAGTAGTCTAGTTCCTGTAATATGTTACCTAAGAATGCGTTAGTCCCACTACCGCTCCTGAACTTTTCGATTGTACTGAAACACTGAAGTTGGACAAACTGAAAGCACAAAAAAGTCTTTAAGTTGGGGGAAATGCTTTTCACAGTTCTACAAAATTAGGGACGATTTTTATTATTGTAAAACAATAGGGGACTTTGACCTAGACCCCTCTTTAAAAAGGCTTGTCACCATTTTTATTATTGCATTTTTCCCACTAGGTTTATCCCATGCGCACAGCTAGTATTGAAAATGATTTTGGCCATGCCCCAACTAAGTCAGACCTCACTAAGTAGTAGTTGCTTCAAAATAGCTGTTTTCCATCAACATTTAAGAACCTACTTGGCACAGAGGTTATACTCATTGAATTTAGGGTAAAGTATGTAAGCAGCAGCTTAGGCTCCACTTCTAACAACATACCTGCTATAAATGAAGTCATTTTCAGATTGGAGATTAAACACACACTCCTGCTTAAAGTTGATCATTTTGTTTTGTTTTAGCAATAGATAAAGTCTTATAGCCTGAAAAGCTCTCCTGTTTACTTTCTTCCTCAAATCAAAGTTGTCACAACACAGGTACAACAGCATTGGAGAACACTATTGTTACTTTCCTGGGAATTAATTAACACTAAGCCTTGTTGGCAGAAACTAAATCGCATTACTTAAGGGATCGAGGTTGTTTTTCAGTTTCTATCACAGTCCACTACAAGAGTTTTCTACTATTCTTTCTTGAGGCATTTCTTGTGCATTTTCACTGTCCCTTTTGTAATGCAAGTGTGTAGCTATTTATAACAAATATACAAGATTTTTGGTATAAAAGTATAAACTTTATTCAAATAGCAAGAACAAACAGAAGACATCAGTGTCCGGTGAAATTGTACAAACTGATATATGTGAAGTTATAAACAATGGTCAATATGGGACAGTGCTTTTCTTCCAAAAGAGACCAGGAGCTTATATCAGGTCCTGAACCATTGAAGTGAAGATGTCTGACTTTGAATTACACTAGCCTTGTTGTTTTTGGATCGGCTGAAGTCTATAGGGACTGACTTAGAGTAATGCCCTGCCCCATATCTCTCACAGCATTCAGCCAAATACAGCTATGCAACAGAAGCCCCACTTAATGTGATCTTCCTTGGCTCTCTGAGGTGGAAGTGGCAGAGAAACAAAGGGCAGAGAAAGAGTCAGTTGACTCATGGATGCACACAGCCACACTCCAGAATGAGCGCCCACACTCCCAAAATAGTCGGCCAGTTTGTTTGAGTGGATTGGGGGGGGGCATCTATATATACGAGTGCACCTATCTCACATTTGTTGTGTGCAGGCTCAAGTGTCTCGTATCTCAAGATTTCTCTCCCTCTTCAGTTCCTAAACAAAGCTTGTTTGGTCAAGTGGCAAAGGAACAAAGGAATCAATCATGCAATTATCCAGATTTCCTCTGTCACTTCAAACAGTGAACAAATAAGTGTCTGACCATTTGGTTGGTGTAGGATCGTGGAACACAATGCCTTTTACATGTCAACATCTTTTATGAAAAAGAAAAAATGCTGTCACTTATGTCAGTTATGTTTAAAGGCAAATGTTTTAAACTAAAGCAAAAGGAGGGCAGAAAGACGATCTCCGAAAAACCTAAAAGGAAAATGAGAAACTTTCTAAAAGCACAGCGGTGCTGACCATTACACTATGCTGATAGTGCATTTACTAGTATGCTTTTATTTTAACAATACATGTAAGAATCGAATCCTGAAACAAAACCTTATGCCTGAATTTGTACAAACACAAGGTTGTCTCTAATCATAGTTCAAGAGTTTAGAACTCATTTATTCTGTCTCTGATTTCCACAGCCCCAGATCTCTGTTTATCATGCAGACTTATATCAGACAATGATTCTTTTTTTAGCAACAAATGTCCTAAGACCTGATTTCATTTCAAAGAAGGTACAGTTCTAAACAAATTCACATCCCTTACTTGCCACTTCAATTCCCAATTAGCAAATATAGTTTTGTTCAAGAGTCAAAAAAGTTACCATGGTATCTTGATTTTTAAAATGCTGCACATTGATGAGAGACACATTGTGCTTACTGATTACATCTTTAATGAAAGAGGAGAGTTCACAAACGTGTCTCGAATCATCACTTGTTTTCTTAACATAGCTCAGGTTCTACATCATTAACCAGGCCCCCTTGTAATATTGATTACATCATAATCCTGAAATATTCGCTACCTTTTCAAAAAAACAGCAAAAAATTCAATAAACAGGGGAATGCTTCTTATATACTTACAATTTTGTGATGAATTTAAGTAGTAGGCATTCAAAGTGTCTGGAGGATAAGATATATAGTAAATTCAAGTAGGTTGAAATTTCTCATGATTTTATTCAGCTCTGCTTGGAATTTAGACAGTCTATTCTACATTTATGAAGTATGTGTTCTATCTATCTATAAATGTATTACTTTATTATGCTCAATGTTTTTAAAACACTAAACTCGTGTTCTTCATAAAAAATAAAGAGCTTTGATCAAGCACATTTGGATAGATAGATAGATAGATAGATAGATAGATAGATAGATAGATAGATAGATAGATAGATAGATAGATAGATAG
>JAUZNJ010076716.1:0-19140 GCA_034780135.1 Jordanella pulchra
TTTGTTAGACTAGATAGGCAGGGTTTTTGTTTTCTTTTGTTTCTTTAGCTCAGTCAGTAGTCAGGCCCTGTTTTGTTTTATTAATTTCTCTGATTTGGCACCACCTAACCGCCCCTTTCTCCCCCACAGTTTGTGTGAACCTTCTGGGATTTTTTTGTCCTTAATAAATCCCTTCTTTTTAAAACATTCACTTGGACTCTGTCGAGTTTTTATGGTTGTTGTGTTACTCCCCTCCTCTTCACAAAGGGGGCCGTAACAATAGGAAACTGCAGACAGATTAATCAATAAGCAAAACACTTATTAGTTGTAGCCCTAATTCCATCTATGTGTTCATCTCTTCCACCAGCTGCTCCTTTTGTTCCTTTCCAGGACAGAAAGGATATTTAGGTCTCCAGAGAGGTTAATGGTTTTCACCTGCACCCCAAGCTATGTTTTTACAGCAAGATGTATTTCTTGTTGAAGAAAATCCATATTAAATGACCTGGCAAACAATCAAAGTCTTCTACTCAAGGTGGATTTTCTGGATATTCAGAAGTGACCGGCATCAAGCTCTACTCACCAACGGAAACTGCAGGTAAAAAATCCTTGTTAAGTATAAGCGTGAGCTACGAGGACGAGCAGGAAAGAGCTGCGGTTCTGTGTTTATGGTTACAGTTGGCAGGATTATTAGAAAACTGTAAACTTACAGAATTTGTCTTTAAAAGGTACGTAGACAAGCACTGGACATTTGTTACGTTTAGAAACTCACTACAAAGCACACAATGTTTCTGTGTAAAACAAGAGAAATATCACTATACGTCAATGTTAATAATGCAGAATATTTTAGTAGCAGCTTATGTCTATCAGCTTGTAGGACAATATTTAGAAAGAAATGTAGGGAATAAATAACTTTCCCATCTGAGAAAGAAAATAAAATTTCAATTGAATTCAGGTTATTTCTAAGGCATGACTTCACAACACATCATCTAAATTAGAATTATAAATTAGAATTATTATAAATTCAGTCAGATTGGTTCAAAGACCAGGACAAACAACAATTTCTGAGATTTTTAAGTAAAGAAGTCAAAGTACACTTTTTATGTCTCCAAGGGAAAAAAATGTTCAATAAAGTACAAATAAAAGCTAATCAATTATTTGCAGTAAAATCTCAATTTAGCAAAACACTATTTTTTTTTTTATTGCAGACTGCGCAGTTTCTGTCACATTACATTTAACAAGAGTAAGACATTATATTTTTACCTCCAGCCTTTTAGGTGGCAGTAAGACGCTTAAAGTTGGTTTGGTGCCACACAGAAGGGAAGAGAGAGTTGCAGCAATCAAGCTAGCAGCAGATCCATGCATGATAGTACGAATGAGACAGTTTTATGAAAAGGTTGCATTAAATAACTGAAAAATGGATTCTGGAAGAAAAAAGCAGACTTTAAAGGACACAATGAAACTGAAACCCTGCAGTGAAACGTCCAAATGCTCATGATTGATTACTAAGGTCCTGAAACAGAGTAAATGTACTTGGATCCTTTAGACCTCAGCGTATGACTTTCATAGTTCCTGTTCCTGAGGTTTTGTTGTGGTCAAAGTTTGAGAAAAATGCTCATATAGTTAAAGTCTGGTTTTATCTGCAGAGAAAAGTTCTGACTGAAGTGACTTTGTTGTGAAAACAGCCTGAGGTGTAACATGATTAGCTGAGCTGCTGGCTTTCTGCCATGTTTTATGGTTTGGCTGCAACACCTGTAATAATGTTTGACTTTTTTATGATCATGTCTCCTTTTCATGACATTTGGTATTGCTGAATCTGGAACACCTGATCGTTGGTGTTTTTCCTCCCTGAGTGCACCACAGCGAGGGTTTGCATGTTAAATTTAGGGATTATTCCTCTTCCTTGCAGATAAACAGAAAATGCATCTCTTGTTCAGTCATAGTCTTTCTATAACAACTCCAGCTCTGTTTGATTTTCCTCTTTTGTGACAAGATTTTTCCACAGCTTAATAATATTATCTTTGAATTGAAATGTTTTTAAAAAATAAACGTATTCACAGCCATTTTTGCTTGTGTTTTTTTTTTGTTTCAAGCAGATCTGGTTATGATTCAGAAAATGTGACTAACTTTACTTTTCCTCTGCTTGTAAGGTTTGATTCAGATTCCAGCTTTATAACAAAACCTTTTAATTTTCCTACAGATGCTCTGCTTCATACAGTAACTTTAACTCTGCAAACGTCCACCTGAGCAGCTCCTAAGAGCAGCGTGTTTTTACAGATATGATCTTACGTTAGAGCAGCTGTCAGCACATTCATTTTCCCGTCACTCCTACTAAATAAAATATGTCTAGACACAACAAACCTGCCTGAACTTCTGGAATAAGGTTAACTTTTTGCCTTATAAAATGTTTTGGAATAAAAACATTGATATTTTTACAAATATATCTAAAAAAACATTTCTTGACTGAAGAATTTATTTATGGAAAAAGTGCTAAACATTTAGCTTGCCTCCAAACAATAAAAAGGTCAGAATAAATAATAGGACCATCGCATCATTAGTGATATTTGATACTATCAAAAAACTTAAAAAATGAAAACAAATGCTAGAACTCAGCTTTTATGGCCTTTGTGTTTTTAATCCCTCTTCCATCTCAAGGTTTTGAGGAGCTAGTTGCAAATGTGCATTAAAACGTTCTTCATAAAGCCAGGGTTCTGGTCCAACCAGTAGACCACTCCTCGCATGCCGGGCATTGATGAAGGAATTGTCCAAAACATTTTTCCACGACAAAATACATAAATGAAGCCCTGAGTTCAAAATAGACAAATAGCTGTAACTTTGACAGATTTGGACAAAGATTAGTGCAATAAGAATGTCATTTTTATGCATTTTCTTTTTTGCTGCTGGAGCTAAAAATAAAACAAACAAAAAACCAGCTTACCTTCCGTGGTGACAGAGCCAACAAACAAACAAAAGGTGACCGGAGCAGAAAAGTCTAACCCCGCCCTTCAAATTCCCGTGTGATTTATCTGCAGACCGTTTAACAACAGAGTGATTCATTAAATGATGGCTCCTTGGTTTTCTGTCTCATTGAATCTGTTTGCTCTCAACATTTCCAAAATACAAAGAATTTGTAGGAATTTTGCCTGGTTCTGTTGGACGTTTGTTCTTGTTAAAAGGAAGTTTTTCCTCTCCACTGCTCCATGCTGCATGTATACTAACTGTGAGGAATTGCTGTAGCATCAACAAGGCATAATGCTAACCAATATCTCTACATGCTCACCCCAGAGGAACAGGTCTAACAAAGTCAGTGACTCAAAGCAATCAGCTGGTTTTCCTTAGACAGAAAACCTTGAACCGTATGGATTGTTTCTGTAAATTACCTTGACATAACTTGTGCTGTGAACTGGTGGTGTATAAATAAACGGAACTGAATTGAATAATTTCAATTAAAAGTGCATTTACTAAATGTTTTTAAATAGGATTTCTAAATGTATGATTTAAATGTAAAATTTAAAATGCTTGTGTTTCTTTTTCAGTGACTCTTCTACTCCTCCATGGTTGTGTCGTATATCACAGCTTCCCCTGAGTTGATCCAGTTGTACATCTCTACTTTACCTTTGTAATACATCATTGTATATTGAACTGTAAAAGCTATGTGAGATTTTAGCTCATTTTCTACCAACTATCCAATTATATGTGTTTTCTGTTTGTTTTTACTCTGAGTTTCTGTTCTTTACTTGTTCTCTGATCTCCAGAGGCTCAGATCCAGATCCAGTCAACAGAATAAGTGATGGCTGATTATTTCTTGTCTCCTTGTCTCCACTTGCTGCTCTTCAAACATTCAAATTTCAGTTTGAGGTCATGTCTTTCTGGTTTGTTCTACTTCCTGTTGGGGGTTTTGCTTTTTCTGCTTTCTTAAAACGTCCTCTAGAAGAACGGCAGAGAAAAAAAACTTTAAAACAAACACATTCATGCTGCTTTTTATTCCCTAAAAGTCATGAGAGAAACTGACCTTTTAACACTCTGTTCATGTTTTATGTTGTTTTAGAGACAAACTGGTTTCAGACAGGAATTCTGCGTTAAAGGGGCGGGGTATTTGTTGTTGTTTTTTTAAACCTGTGCCATTGGTTGGCTTTCGACCAATCAAACAACTGGTCTTCACACTCTTAGCATTCCTTTGCTTCTTGTAGTAACCCAGAACTACTTTGCAGTGAGGTCTGCAACATCTGCAGCTATCAACCTTTCAACCTTGGCTTTTTGGACACATTAGCAGCTGCAGATTCTCCAGCAGGTGAGAAACAGCTTTTGACTTTTTCTTTGTTCCTTTCAGCTCTGAATGCCGGGAAAGTACAAACAATGAGGGAACCCTCTTCCTGTTGTGCTCTTGAACAAAACAAGGTTGTTCTTCACAATAATAGAAAATACCTTTAACACTTGAAACATCAAAGGGATGCTTTGGAAGTAATGATTTTTAATTTAATGGAAGTCTTCCACCAAAACAGCCAGGAACATGTGTGTGGCACCGATAAGAGAGAAGTGGGTCTTCAGCAACCCTCAGACGGTGGGAGGCCACTCAGGCTTATCTCCCACAGCCAGCTAATGTTATAGTGACTGAAAGAGTCAGTGCAGCTCAACTGGTCTGCTGATCTAAGGCGTCTCGGTTAATTAGATTTAGAGTCTTTCAGTTTATTCTAACTTGTGTTTTATTACTTAGAGCTGTTTTAGAAAATGTTGGGATTTGCAGCAAAATGTGTTTAAGACTTAAACTTTCTGCCTTTCTGTGTCAACAACATAACTACAAAGCTGAAGTTTAAACTAAAAACATTTAAACTTTTATCAGCATATTACATTTACTAATAGGTCTTCAAAAGGAAACAATTTGACTTGGAAAGACGCCAAAGAATCTGCTTTTTCTACAACTATTGTTACAAACATACTTCACTCATGTGACTCGGGGTATTTTTCCAGCACTTGTCAATAATAATGTGCAGGTGTTGGGTGTGGCTGATGGACAATAAACAGGATCAGATGACTGAAATCTGAGGCGCTGAACATATGGAAAGGCTTGAGCCAAGGAGCATGGAAACAATCACACACCCCAAAGAGACGAACCACCTGCGATTCATCAATGGAGGCGACACTGTTAAAGCTGCAACATCTCTCAACTGTTTTCACTTGTTTTAATCGCTGCAACATCAGTTCTTCATTCTAGATTCACTCAAAACTTTCCACAGTACACACATGGGTGGGGGGGTGTGGCTTTAGTTCTAAAGTGCAGCTGAGACCCAATTTAAAGGCGTTTTCCTGTAGGGGACATTACAGGAAATGTTGTTTCCGGGATCTCAGTTCATCGTCACATAAGTTGTGACTCAAGAGATTTAGGGGCTGAGTTGCTGTTTGTCCTCCAATCTCTTTATTGTGAACAAGGTCAGATTTGGTGTCTTATTTTGAAGCAGCATTAGTTTTAAAGTTGTGTTTCAGCATTTTGACCTCGTTCATCACTGTATTACAGCAAACAAAGGCTAAAATTTTTACAAGAAAAAAATGTTTAGGTTGTGTTTAAGATGATCTCTAAATAGAATGAGATGTTTTATTTGCAGATTAAGGCTTAAGTAACACATTTTGATATTTTTCTTTGACAGATAGTTTTACGTTTCAAAAAAACTTTCTTATTCATCAACTTTTAAAATAAAATACCACAGAAAATGTAATTTAAAAAAAAGACTTAAAATCTTCTATTTGAATTTCCTTTTCAAACAACAATAGAAAACCAGACTTAAAGTCCAGCAGTCAGTTGGCAAAAAGGCCCATTTTACATTAAAGTTTTTACAAATGTTTATATGAGGGATGGGTAGTATTGGTTCGATCGACTGATCACATAACATGAGGTTCGAACACCATGTATATATGCATGTTTTCACAGCAAATTCAAAAGGTCCCCCAAACCTAGAAATGAGACTAAAACACATGTGAAGAATAATGGTGCAATCATTAAAAAAAGAGCCTGCAAATATATAATTTATGCTAACACACAACATGTGTGCAAAGCAAAGTACTAAATACACTGTAAAAAGAAGTTAAAAGAAAATACAGTGGTAAAAACAAATAAAACATCGGTGAATTTAAAGTAATAATGTTAATTTCAGCTTCTAATAAAACAATAACTGACAGACAAAAAGGAATACACATAAACACATCAGCATGTACACCCATACATAACCACACATTAGCAGCATCCATGCCATGATGTGGTGCTCTCATGTCCAAACTTTTATTAAATTAAACTTTAAAAGACATTTAAAACTTTCTGCTGTTAAGCATTGGGTCACTAAATGAGAAAAAATATTCTAACGTGGTAAATTCGTCTTAAAGATTTGGCCTCGATGAGTAAGATATTTGGGAGGAAATTTATTATGTAAATGAGCAGATTAATTTGCTGTAAAGTAAACTGTTTAGGAATGTTTCCTTCAGTGTAAAAGATCTTATAAATGAAAACACCTATTTGAAAAGTATGTATTTCATAAACTGTCAGAATCTTTTATCTTTGAAATAAAGGTGTAGAGGATAGATTCTATGCTAATAAAGCATTTCTGGATAATTAAAATCTTGTCTAGTGAGACAAACTGGCAGCATGTGAGGTTAGTAAACAAAAGGCTGTAATAAAAAGTAAGAAGGGACAAGATGTCTACCTCTCCTTATACCGATTTGTTGATCTTCCTACTAACACAATAAACCTGCTCATCAATGAGAACTCACAGCAACATTGAACATTGTTTGCAGTCAGAGTGAGTTATAACTGCCTTAGAAATAAAAAGGTCAAAGAATGTGACCACAGAACTTTAAATTTACTATCAAATCATGTATTTACACTGTGTTTGACCCTCCTCGCCCACCGTTTGTTTCAAGACACCAAACTGAAAGCAGTTACGGCATTTAATCACATTAACTGAGTTAATGGTAGAAATTAAAACACACAAATTCTACAAATAAAAAGTTTATGACCAGAAAAGACACAAAAAGAGCCCTGAGGGAAATAACAGTGCAACTAGAGACGCCCACAGTTCCCGTGTCGTGTTCTCTCTTGTTTCTTTGCCTTAATACAGGAAGTCAGTTGCATAACTGGACTTTAAACATCATACATAACTGGCGGAAATTTCCAACTGTTATTGCTGCTCCTGATCCACTCACTCCTAATTAAAAGCTTTCAATCAGAAAGCTTTAAACATGCGACCTAATTAGGAGACTGTCGATTCTCTGATAATGAGATCATTTACTGTTGCAGATCATTTGTATGAAAAGGGCTGTTTGTGGTTCCAAAGCTAAACTTGATCTCATTACTTCTGTGCTACAGGACAGAATGAATGATCCTAAACCAGTGAGCAGGAAGTCTACTAAATACATTATTTACAACAGCCGTTATATCTTAAATCTTTTATTTATATATTCCTGAGGAAATCTCTGTGTTTTGAAGCAGCTTCTGAGATAAAACTAGCTGTGATCAAACTGTGATCCTACAGTTTAAGCTGATTTCAGTGCGTCTGTTTGTCTTGGCCGCCTCTCATCTCCTGCAGCATCAACGCAGCGCTACAGAAACTTGTTGGACCACCACTAAGAACCATACAAATACAAAAATACCAGGGATTACTGCTAAAACCAACAAACAATAATTGGCGGAGGCAGAGAAAACAAACCTCACCCTTGTTGTTTTTATGACATCAGGTATCTGTGATTCAGACGTGACGGCTTTCTGTCTAACTGAAAGTTTTCTAAAACAACATTTTGAAAATAAAACTCAGAGTTGTAACGATCAGCTTGATGCTGTGATAAATGATAAATGTCTGCCCATTCCTTCATGAACTCAGTTTATTTTAAAATGTTTCTGGTTTTGTCTCTGCTGCAGTTTGTTGGATAAACTCAAACCCGCTGCTTGTGCAAAGGCCTAATAGTCGGATCAACACGTATCATTTTTAAATAATCCAGATTGCATGAAGCTCTCGAACTTTTTATCAATCAGAGAATTTTATTCAATGTGTGAGGAATCACTGAATGGACTGGTGCTGTAAGCCAGATTTCTATAGGTGCTGGAAGATCAGCTCCTGATGAGGAGCAGAAGGTTGAGAATTTCTGCAAAGAAAGAGCCTCAGCGAAGCGCAAATAACTGAGCATGTAGGAGCAGGTCTGCTCTGCAGTTTACTCAACCACTGTTGGTGACTTTCCTCTGCAACAAAAAACCAACAGGGGCAGAAAACAGCCTGCATTCTGTGTGCCACATTAGATGGTGACAAACTAACCTGAAGAATCAGTTGCAGCTTTTTCTCGTCAGTATCACATTCCTCTTCACCAATATAAGGTTGCTGCTAACGTCCAGCAGAATAATAGAAATGTGTCTTCAAATGTAGAAGAACGCCGTCAATCGAAGCGCAGAGAAAGAGATCTGGAAAATGCTGTTTAAAAAGGAGGAAATTATGAAAATATAAAATTATAACATCTTAAAAACAACAAAGTTACTCTCAACCCCGAGACATTTTCAAAGTTTTATCTCTGGGTTGCATTTTGTTCAAATTTCCATTTTCAAAACCTGTTTTTTGCCTGGAATAATAATGGAACAAAATTTACTCCATAGAGCCGATGGATTCTCTGTCAATGGTTTTCAATAATCTCAGCCTTATATATATAATCTCACAAACAGTCTAGAGATTTAACTCGCTTTAAAAAGAAGCTCACAGAACCTGATAGAAATAAACCTATTTTTAGAACCTTGACCATCCTTTCTGGATGCCCAACGTTTTATCCTTGATCACCATAAATAGAAAACAGACAAAAGAAAAAAACAAATTCATTATTAAAATATTTTCCTATTAAATCATCATATCAAATAAATGTTTAATATTTGTTGTGCTTGATTCATATTATTATTTATGTGAAATTCATAAGTTTAATTAATCATTCATAGACCGAATAAAAGCTAAAGGTTTTAGAGTGAACCTGTTTTTTTTGGACCTACTCTGCACCTTGTTTTGTCCCCTGGAGCAAACTGATTGTAAAAGGTGTCAGTTTTGTTTCGTCACGTCTGTGTTAAACAAAGAACTGCTACCAACATGCATGTTTGGTACATGTTCAGACACAATAAGCTCATTTAAACACTCAAAATGTTTCCTGCTTTTTGTTCCAAGCGTTCTGCCACCATGAAAATAGCAGCATTTAACATTCAGAAGTTTGGACGGAGCAAAGTGTCCGACCCAGATGTTCTGAGGACCCTGGTTAAGGTAAAAACACATCAACCCCCAGATCTATGGCCTGTTTTATCCAAATGACTTCATTCTCTGTCTCTTCCAGATCATTTCCCGTTATGACATCATTGTGATCCTGGAGGTCGTGGACGCCTCTGGGAAATCGGTGGACATTTTGATGAAAGCACTCAACACGTCAGTAAAGGAGCACATTCACGTAACCACTGGTGTCTCATTCAGCAGCTCTGTCAACTAATACAAAGTATTCCGTCAGCCACTGACTGGGGAAGTCTCCTACTTAGAAACATGAGAGACGTCTGATGTTCATCAAAGGTCCACTTAAAACAACTCAAGGAGTCACATTATAAGAGTTTTATTGAATTATGGTGGAAAATAATTACTTGGACAATAATGAAAGCTGAGCTCAATGCTTTGTGGAGGTCAGACGTTTTCTGCCATTCTGGTATTTTGGTCCTTTCCTCCATCAGTTCTGTACAACAGGGATTTTTCGGGCTGTTTCTGGGAAACTTGACTTTCTCCACTTATTTACTTTGGGCTTGAAGTCTTTAGACTGAGAAGATCGACTCCGGGACCTGGAGAGTCTTTTTTTATTACGGATCTTCTCTTTGTTCCATTATTGATGTGTTTTGGATCATTGTCGTGCTGGAAGACCCAGCAACCTCCCTTCTTCATTGCTCTGACTGATGGAGGGAGGTTTGGGCTTAAAATCTCACCTAACAGTTAGTTGACTTTTAGCCAGAAAGTTCTATTTCGGCTTCATCGTGTTCTGCCAGTCCTCCTCTGGATCATCCACCTGCTGTCTGGCAAACGTCTGACGGGCCTGGACAGGTTCTGTGTTCAGCAGGAGGACACGCCTGGTGCTGCAGGCTGAGTCCCTCTGGGCGTAGTGTGTTAGTGATGGTAGCCTTTGTTCCTTTGGTCCCAGCTCTCTGCAGGTCAATCATGTAGTTATGGGACTTTTGCCCATTGTTCTCTTGATCTTTTGGATTCCACGGGATGAGAGCTTGTGTGGGTTTTGTGGGGATTATCAGTGCTCTTGTATGTTTTACTTTGTCTTCCATTTTCTCCCATAATTGATTTCTTCACACCAACCTGCTTCCTGTTGTAGATTCTCTCTTCCCTGCCTGGTCCAGGTCTCTAGGTTTCTCCTTAATGTCCTTCAGCAGCGCTTTGGTTGAGTTTGGAGTCTCACTGTTTAAAGCTTTAGACACACAGATAATGATTTTAAACAGGAGCCATAATGAAGGTAATGAGTCAGGGACAGAAAAGCTTCTTCAGGAAGAAGTGACAGACATGTCTGTGAGGAACAGACATCTGCCTTCTTGTTTGTGGGCAAACAAATTCTTATTTTTCCACCATATTTTACCAAAGAAATCCTTAAGAAAACATATGATGTGATTTCCTGGATTTTATATTTTCCTTTTGCCTCACAATAGTTGAGATTAACCTTTGATAAACACTACAGGCGTCTCTCATCTCATCTTGTACATTCAGTTGCTGATTTTTTTTAATTTTTTTTTTCTTCCTACTGTTTTTTACAGAAACTCTTTATATTTTCGGTCAAATCAGCTCCAGGAATCTGCAGCTGAGGGCAGAATTGACATCAGCTCATCATGTTAATAAATCTCATCTCCATTTCTTCATGGATTTGTTTAATTAAATTTATCTCCCTCAGTAGTTAAATTTATATAAATGCATTTTTTCAATTGTAAGAAACAAGGTAGCGTCCACACAGGTTCAACATAAATCGTGCAGAATTGAAACAAAACTAAAGAACGTGTCCGCGTTACTCCAGTCCTCTGTTCCTCCACCTGCTCTGATCCACCTTCTCCTCTATCAATGGAAATGAAAGAAATGCTCTCTCTGTACCAAACCAGCTACACCGATCCCAGAACCAGAACATGTTGGGCGCCTCAGACTGTAGAGCCTTTAAAAAGGGACCAGAGGCCCTGTTGATTAAAAAAAAACCCTTATAGGCCACCTTTTATTTTAGTCATTTCTGCTTCAGATTTTTTTAAGCTCAAGTCTCTAGTTTTATGACAAACCAACAAATCAAAGCCAAGATTAGCATTAATAAAAAATAAACGTAAATATATACCCAGTGACCCTTCATTCTGCTGCAGGCTGTTGTGCAGGATGTCCTTTCATTTTGCTTCTATAAAGGGTGGAAATATTAATCATATCATCCTGGACTTCATCCTCAAACAATCTGCTTCATGTACGGCTTTTGATGAGAGGAAACTTCAATTGACAAACGTGTGTGTGTGTGTCTGCTCAGGGTCAACCGGAAGCATCACTACACTCTGAAAATCAGCTCCCGCCTGGGCCGAACACGCTACAAGGAGCAGTACATGTTCCTGTACAGGTGAGACTCCATCCATCCAGATTTTTACGGTGTTGTAAAGGTGCATTCATAAAACCCAGGTCACCATAATCAAACGCAGGTAAAACTTGCAGAAATTAGACGTTTCCTTGCAAGTAGTGATGTAACGCTAGCAGTTAAACAGCTTCGGCATTCAGGCAAGATGTGGGAGTTTGTAGAAGAGCTGCGTTCAGTCGAGTTTTTGAATAGTTTGGTTGGAAAAACAACCAATCTAGTTGTTTAAACAAGTTTGTTTGTATTAAACAATATATTGGTCAGAAATTGAGCACAGCGTTGGTGTCGGTATCATTAGAGGTCAATTCCTTGAAGTTTCAGTGGTAATAGTGAAATTGTCTGTAGCAGTGTGCCTTTCATAAGAAGGGTTGCTGGTTCAATCTCTGCTTGTGGCTTTTGAAAGTTACTACTAGTACTACTTAACCAGTATTTTGTTAAAAGGGATCAATTTGTATTGGTTTGCCCTTTTACCAATATAGTTTGGTTAAAAACACTACCAAATATAGACTGTTTGTTTTAAACAACAGATTGTGTGGACACATAACTTCCATCCAGGTTAAACTTTGGAAAAATGATTGTTTTTGAATAAAACTGACTAACACCTTTTTATTTTGCTCATCATTGCCCAAGTTGCACAAACACTCATTCTGCTTGAGTTTATGTCAACAGAATAACTTAAAAGATTATGCTTTTCTAAGATAATTTACACAAAACCTTAAAAATATATTATACATATCAATCATGAACAATTTCAAAGGGACTTGAATAAAAAAACGAAAAACAATTGGAAACATCACAGATCAAAACGCTAACTGTAGTTATGAACTGCGCCTGTAGGTGGTGTCATGTTCTGCCAATGTTTGGCCAAATGTTTAAAAGGCTTTATCTCACCATCACTACTTGCAAGAAAAGGAAAAACCGGATTTGTTCCTTGTGAGGGACTGAGACAGTCGAGCAAGAAGGCACAGAAATAAGTTTTCGAGAAAAGTAGGTTTATTCTCAAAAAATGACAAAACTCCAACAACTCTATGGCCCTTAAAATAGGTCAAATGAAGAAACTAAGCTCAAGACAAAAACTGAAAGTTATAACAACAAAACCTCAAACTAACTGTTTGCTCAAACAAACAAAACTGACCTAAGAGACAACAAACAAAATGGGAGTTAAGCACTGGCTGATCAGACCATAGTGACACACTGGGGAGGACAGAAAGGGAACATTTACACAAATTTAACTCACAAATTTAACTGAACATTTAGCTTAAGAAAGAACTTAAATAATATAATAAGCAAATCACAAAAGCAAAAAGAACTTATGCAAAAATGAGAAGAAACAGACTGCATGGTCTCCCCCCACGGTGGAGCTCCAGATGGTATCACCCAATCAGCCAATCAATCATTTTGCCAGCAGAGTCCATTGCTTCCATTTCCTGTTTCTCCCCCACAGAATCAGTCAAGAAAAGGACACATTAAATGTTTGGCAGATTAAATAAACAAAAGTTAACTAAATGTGCGTGCTATAAGAAACTCAAAATGAAAAGGTGTTGGTGTGTGTGGTTACTGACCAAGCGGCCTTCTTATTCCTGTAGAACAAACCCAACTTAAGCTTCAGCTTTCTAATCAGGCCCTCAGAGCGGTGGATTAGTTGCTTCCAGTGATTTTATTAACAGCCTGATCTGCTTTATTGTTGCTTTTAAAACCTTTTTAAATAAAGTTGTATGGTTTGTGTTTGCAGGGACGACCTGGTTGACCTGGTGGGCTCGTACCAGTTTGACGACGAGAAGACTGAAGGACTGGACGTCTTTGCCAGGGATCCATACATCCTTCGGTTCAGGTGTCTGAATACAGGTGAGAGAGAACGTGGTTATAAATGTAAAAGTATCTCTGCAAATACATTTTATTGTCAAATAAGACTGAAATAAATAACCAACAGGAACTTTATTTCTGCCTGATTCTCCTCACAGTTCTGAAAGATCTGGTGATTATCCCAGTTCACACCAAACCAGAGGACTCGGACAAGGAGTTGGACGAGCTCTTTGACGTCTTCGTTCATGTCAGGAAGAAGTGGAAGACCGACGTAAGGACTCAAACCAGACCAAGCAAAATTCAATAATGGGAGGAAACGGTGGCTCTATACTGATTCATCATGAATGATTGGTTCTATACAAAAACATTCAGTGAAGGAGACTGTGTGAATTTAATGAGCTAATTTAAGAGAACGAGAAAGAAAGAAATATTGACAAGAATAAAGAGCTATAAATTATTATTTATAGACATAAAATGCAACTAAAACTGTTGTGAAGTTAAAGTTAATTTTACAGTCGGTCCAGAGTCGTACTTCTGCTCACATATAACATCTGTTCTCCTACTATAAGATGTATCTTGAGATCTGCAGAATATGCAGGTTTGAAGGCTGAAGGTGCATAACCTAACTCTAACCTAAACACTTTAATAAACCAAAAACAGTAGCTTTTCTGTGAGTCACTGAGACAAAATGATTGATAAGTCAGGCTGGGGAGCAGAGGTAAACTCCTTTTTGTTCAGTTTTATTGGATTATTTATTTATTTTTCTCTTTAAAAATATATACATTTTTTGTGACTTACTAAGTTTTTATACAGTTTTAATGCACACGTTTCTTTCTATTAACTTTTCAAATGGAGAAAATGCTGATTAATTTTAATTTCCTATTATAACAAAATCATTTAATTTGTCGGCCCCTAAGCGAACCACCGCTGCTAAGTAGCTGAGGTCACTTCTCATCAGTTACATCACATCCTAAGCAGGCAGTAAAAATCCAATGCAGTAACACCTTTTCAACCAAAAGAGGGCAGCAAACAGGCAGTTTTAGACACAAAGCATGGGACATGTAGACAGCATTAATAGATGTCTATTTATGAATTTTATCACCAAAAAAAGTGGATTTAAGGGTGAGTCGTCCTTTAAGGCTTCATCAAGCTGCATAAATGAAGGCAGGATATCTGCAAAACCTGGGACAGTTTATTTCAGTATGATTTATTAAAACAACTCAGTAAATATCAGCATGTACAGCCGAGACGGAGTAGTTAACACCTCATACACCAGTTAACAAAGGAGGTCCATCATGTGAGGAGAGCAGTTACAAGAGATGAAGACCCTTCCCTGTTAGCTCACGTCAGAAGCAGGACTTTCTGGGAAAACCGTTCATGTTTCTGGTCTGGAGATGCTTCAGGATTCCCCAGGAGGAGCTGGAGGAATCTGTCTGGAAGAGAGATTCTTTACATTCTCGTTAATCAACTGTTGTGTCGTCCACCTTTTAAAAATGTGTTAAATAAAACAAACATTTCATCCACTGAAACACAAACATTCTTTATGTTCCTTTCTGGCAGAGCAGGTAAAAAACAATACGCTGAGTTTACTTTAGAGATCCTCGTCACCATTATTGGATGTTTTGATTTGTCTTCCTCACAAATTAAAACAGGTTGCTGAATATTTTCCCCTCATCCCTGTTTTAGCCACGATAGGAGGCAGTTAAAGTCATGTTTGCTTTATTCCACCATAAAGTTAGTTGATAAGGCTCCTTTTACCATTTGGTTTTCATTTTTTTATATAATCAGAGAGTTTAATTACATTTTCTTTTCTGGGAATGAATTTAACTATAAAACTGATTTTCTGGGTCTTTTTTCTTTGGGGGGGGGCATGAATTAGGTTAAAATATGTGATTTTATTTTTTTTCTCCCACCTGGAAAGACGTGTGAGCTCTTGTTTAAATCTGTGGGTTTCCTGGAAAATTTTCCACAGCTTAATATTTTTCTGATTTTATTTATTTCATGGATATAAGACTGGTTAATGTTTTACGCGTCTCTGTAACAGAACGTGATGATCCTGGGTGACTTTAATGCCGACGGCTCGTACGTCTCAAACAAGGAAATGAAAACCATCCGAATCCGAAGCGATAAGAACTTCCACTGGCTGATCGGAGATGATGTGGACACCACAGTGAGCAGCGGAAACTCGCACACTTATGACAGGTAGGTATCAACCGTCCATCTTAGAACAAAACCTTCAAACCCAGCTATGATTCAGATAAAAACCAGGCCAGAATGTGTAGTTTTCTGCTTTAAGTCCGGAGTAATGATGAGGAGTAACTCGGGCTGTGCTGTTTGCTTCTTCTTTCAGGATCGTTATCTACGGAGACGACATGCTTCAGGCGGTTGTTCCTCAATCTGCAAAACCCTTCAACTTCCAAAAGGCTTATAATCTCTCTGAAGAACAGGTTTGTGGTATTTTTCACTTGTTTCTGTGAAGCTTCTGGTCAATTCTCAGATTTTGTTTATGAAAACCTGTTTTTATTCATCAGAATAAGTAACCTTTCATTTATGACTCCAGAGCATAAAAACAGCCTCACTGTGTAAAAAGGAAACAAGCCTTATTTGTTTGTCTCTTGTTATTTTATACGAATAACTAACTAAAATTATAAACAATGAACTCAAAATAATTTGTTTTTAGAAAGATTTTGAGTAATATCTTTTTTTCCAGAACACTTAGATATTGAACTGTTTCAATAATCATTGTAATGTTTTACTTTTCCTTGTTTTAGACTCTGAAAGTGAGCGACCATTATCCAGTGGAGGTGGAGCTGAGGTCTCTGCCTGACAAAAGAGATGATGGTGATGATGATGATGATGGTGGTAAGCCATAATAACAACAACGTTCATAATAATAATAATAATAATAATAATAATAATAATAATAATAATAATAATAATAATAATAATAAAAAATTATTATGATTATTAATATAAAATGAAAGAAATCATGAAAATAAATATAAGAGATAACAGCAATTATCAGTATTATTATTGTTTTTATTAACCTAAATTTATATTTAAATATTCCTAAAAAATAACAATGAAAAATAGTAGAAATACAAAAACATTAAGTAAAAAAACACCCAAAATAATAACTATTATAAGTTTAATTTTACTATTTCATTGTTTAATAATGGTAATAAAAACACCTTAATAATAATTTAAATAAATAATAAGATCATATTAAAAGATAACAAACTTTAACATTATTTTTTTATTATTCAATGATAAAGTTAAAAATAAAGCCTGTTTAAGTTGGTTCTCTAATTTCAGAGGTTTAGGATTAAACATGCTAATAAAGCATCATCACATCTGAACTATTAATTCAATGAAAGATGGACAGGCTCCTAAAACACATGCATGTAAATCCCAAATGAAGTTAACAAATCAGCTGAGCTCTGTTATTTCAGTGTGTGCATATTTACCAGAAGGCAGGTTCTTCTTCTACAGTTTAGCTTGTCTGCTTTGCTTGCATACTGCAAAACACGATAAAACCAAGTAAAAATGACTCAAAATGTGTCTGTTTGCTCTTAATCTGAACAGCCTGATAATAAAACAATCTGCCAATACAAGAAGTATTTTTCCCCGTAGAAAATGATGATTGTGTGACAGTGTGGGGTCCTGTCTCTATACCTCCAGTAGATCATGCGCCTTGGCTACTTGGCCAAGAGGATATCCCTTTAGCTGACTGGTCAGCGTGCTTGACTTTCACCCTGGAGTCTGGGGATCAAATCCCACCTGGGGCCCTCTGTAGTGTGCACCTTGCCACTTTTGAATATTATACTCAAATCAAGGGAAAATATATACTTATTTGAAGAAGAATTAACTTCATTATATTTACGTTTTTACAGTGTATATACCCGTTTCATTTTGTCCAACTTTTATTATATGAAAAATGAACAAAAACAAATAATACAGCAATTGAAAAGTTGAGTTTAAAAGCAATTTTTATGGCAATCTCAAAGCTTGGCTTAAAGCTTGTGATTTTTTTCCTTAGGTAATGCTGGTGGCTGTTTTTTTTGTTTTTGCTGGAAGAAAGGAACTTAAAGTGTAATTACCTTTTTAAAAAAAAATAAAATAAAAAAATAAGTTTACCTTCCCCATATGGATTTCTCTGTGTGATTAAATACCACTTTTTCTTCCTCTGCAGGCCTGACAGATATACTAGGAGGTCTGGTGATTGGTGAAGATGCAGATTTAACAGAGCTGAAGAGAGGAAACCTGCTCCTGGAACGGGAGAAACTCAACCTGGAGATCCAGATCCTCCGGTTGAGGGTTGCTGAGATGACCCGTGGAGATGCAGTTTGATCCAAAGAGGCCGGATTGATCTGAAAAACACTCAACATAACCATAAACTAATTTAACACTGGTTATCTAGCTGTTACAGTTTGTGCTGCTGGTTACCATTTAAACTTGCTCATCTCAAACTGACGGCTGAATGAATCGGTTCAGATTAATCAGAAACATGATTCAATGTTTGGTTTAACGGACGGCTAAAAAAAGATACCAGCTCTCCATGTTCTCCAGAGTAGAAGATAAGATTCATGTCTGTTTGACTGAACCACTGGTTCAGGTGTGTTTTTATTTGGCCTTTTAAAAAGGCCAGAGTAAAAAAAAAGACCAACTTCAGACAAAGCTGATAAAAATGCATAAAAGTGAAGCATCTTTACTAAAGATAAAACTCTACCAGATAAGAAACAGACGTTTTCTATTGGATTTTCTCATAACTGTGAGTTTAACACAAAAATAACTTGTTTTATCTCCAACATCTCAGAAACTTTTCAGGACTTTGAAGAAAACATTTCCTTTAAAAACGTAAGAAGTTTAACACAATAATTTTGATCAGATCTGATAAATATAAGGAAACTCCTAGAGAGACTTGGCCTCCTAGGGACCCTTTTACATCCCAACAGACAGGACTCACAGAACACGACCTCTATGGTCGGTCAGGCCGAAATATGGCCAGTTTAAAAGCTAACTGCTGTGTAAAAGAACTCTTCCTCTGTTTTATTAGCGCTGATCACTGTTCAAAACCATCCTACCCCAATGCTACTGTGACGGGATCTGTAGAACACCATCCAGCCAATGTCTATATCTGCCCATCCTTGCAGGGTCCCAGGTCCAGAATACCTTTACTCACCGTCTATGGGGATTTTCTGCACCTCTATCATAAGTTTCAGCCTTGGTGTGGAGGACGAAGCACCACCATGACTTTGATCAGTCTATTAGATCATGAGACCCTGCAGATGAAGACGGCTTTCATTTAATAATCACTGTGAGCTGATCAAACCAAAACCCCAAAGTGGAATTTGATGAGTTATTGCTTTGTTGTTATAAACACCTCCTGAGCCCACACTTCTCTGCTCATCACTAAATACGGATTATACTTGACACAGTAACTTGTTGTTAAACTGCAACCGAAAGAAATTCCCTTTGGTAGGCTATACTTCCAGACTTTGTGTATACCCAAAACAGCTCAGCCTTGTTGCAGTATTATGGTTTAGGGCGGGACATGTGAGCCCACAGCCGAACCAAAATAAACGTGACAGCGTTTTGCTTGTTTTAAGCTTTTTGCTGAGATGCTTTCGGTTGCTGCCTGGTAAGACTGTCACTGGAAGCTAACATGACACCAACTTTGCTACTCCTTCAAATTCTCTCAATACCAGGATGTTCAGGTGTCGGAGACGGCAT
>JAUZNJ010076726.1:0-24721 GCA_034780135.1 Jordanella pulchra
TACACATATATATATAGATATATATAGATATCTCTATATATAGATATATCTATATATATCTATATATAGATATATATATATAGATATATATGATGGTAACTCAGATAAAAAGGAAAAAGGCATAAACAGAGAAAAATGATGGGTCTGATTTTTCTCTTAGATCACTTAGATCTCGATGAAAATTTCTCGAAGCTGAAATTTTTACTTTAAATATCTGTTTCTTTTACAACTATGCTGGCATTGAATGACTTTCTGCATCTGATTAATGAATTATTCTCCCAGAGACTAAGGGAGGGCTAATTAATGTATTGGCATAGGGTAGTACATTATCACAGACATTAGCGACATTGGCAATACATTGCCTTTAATTTACCTTCCACAGGAAATTTTGACCCAGTAATAGCCAAACCTAATAAAATCAATACATTAACACCCAGAGAAAATGGACAAAACTAAATATTATCATCATAATAAATATTCTTCTTAAAATAGCTGTTGATTAACAGATCATTACTATCATTTAAACTGACAGAAATCATTTAGAGAGCAGTTGATAACTTTGTGGCTAATTCACATCTGTTTTCTATAATTCATGCTTTCAGCACTATGAATGCCATAATTACACCCACATGTGTTATTGTCGGCCTGGGTCACACTGTCCTTGAGGCCCTCTTTTGTTTTCAGGGTCCTGTTACGTGACCTGAGGACAATGAACATTTAACTGCTGCTGTTTTATAAACGACGACACTAGACCTTACAGCTGAGGACAGGAGCCTCTTTGATTTAAGCAAGTGTGTGTGTTTGTGTGAGATGCTCCTTGCTTTGCCTGCTGCCTTTGAAGATGAATGCCGGTAAAAATGCTAATTACCCTGGGCCACGAGGCTGGACTCGTGCACAGTTCAAAGGCTGAGTTGGGTGCAGCTGAACCTCAAAGCTGTTAGGCTAAATCTGTTCCGCTCTGAGGCTCTTCAGCTACCGAAGGCCGATGCATCATCACAGACAAACTCTTCTTCTTTTCATTACATGTGCTGTGCATCCACAAAATGTGGATATGATTGACTACCTGCTTAAGTGTGGGGGTCTCTGAGTGCATGTGCCTTTGTCAGCTTTGATAAAAGAGAGGTGCTACTGGGTGGCTGTGTATTGGAAGATACTGCTGTAATTATGTTGCACTTTTTCTTTTTATTACCAGTAATTCTGATCCCTTGCTTCCAAAACCTTATATTACCTCCTCATGCACCTTTTTCTATGACATCATCTCAGCTTAATTTTTGGAAAAGTTTGATTTTTCTTTTCTTTTTGCTCCTAATACAAAAACATCAGGAATGAATTGCTAAAAGTTGAAGCGGTGCTGCACTGCAGCAACCGTGCATGTTGGAGGAGGTAATAAAGTATGACAGGTAAATAGAGGTCACTTCCTAAAGGAGGATAACAGGAGAGGAATCAGCGACACACACACACACACCAACTGTGTCCCCTTTGGTGATTTATGCAAGGTGTCGGGTTCGCGAGTGTTTGCATTTGAGGGGGATGTTGATGCATCACCCACAAAAGTGCAGCTCCACAAGTAACTGCTGAATGCGTTTTCACTTCTCCTAACGTGTGTACCGGTGTGTGTTTGTCTGAGTATGTGACTGCATCGCAAAAAAGAGTGTGTGTTACTGGGGACTCTCCACTCTAGACAGAGCTTGCTGCGTCATCAATCACTACATAAGAATAATTGCTCCAGTTTGCCTTTGCTGACAGCCTACTGTCTGTAACCGTTTAGCAATGTCACACTTACAGAGCAAGGAACAAGAATAAAACACACAAAAACATACAGCACACATACACTAACATAATGAAAAAACAGAGTTTAACATCGTGAGTGCTGTGCCATGTAACGACATGATTTACAAAGGGGGGAAGCATACAGGAATGAGTCATGGGTGGGATTTGTGGTACTTTTATAATGTCCCCCGGATGTGAATTTACTGAACTCCAAAAATCTACCTCAGTAATTTATGTAATGATCTCAAATATATACTTTATATATATATATATATATATATGCATATATGCGTAGAGTTAACTTCGAAAAGCTTATAGAACAAAGACATTGAAATTTTAAAATATAGATCTAGCAAAAAGAGGGGCCAAATGGTATCTTTATCTTTATATAAAATGTTTTATAATACTGGTAAATATTACAAATTTCCTGTGCATCTCAAGAAAACCTGAACTATTTTTGCTATAAATAAAACAAAATGAAAGAGCAAAACAACAATTCAGATAAAAAAAAGTGTTGGTAAATTACATAGCTTAACTCTATCGTCTTTCACAGAATTAGTTACAACAACAAAAATAATATTTTAGTCTTATAAATTACACCACACAAGAATTACAACCCACAGCCTGAAACATAAAATGACTATATCTGTTGAAGAAATTAAGCTGTGTTTTGAACTATTCAGATTGTTTTAGCAGCTATTATTTTGAGTGTCAAGAACTATAGAAACAAAACTAAATGCACAAATCTGTTCCTATGAAGGTTTTTCTCCTTTAAAGGGAAAATTGAAACCTTGCTTCTGACATTACACAAACCAGAGTAATCATCATCCTGAAGAGAAAAGGTGTTTCACTGATGTGTCATCAGTCTTTTATTTGTCACGATCTGCAGTGGATATTCGGTGGGCTGAAGGCCAGAGATTAATCAGAAACACCGAAGACAGAGGAGGATAGTGAGGAGGATAGAGAAGCTGTTGCCATGACATTTTCAATCCTCTGACAAAGCACGGTTCAGGAATTCAGTCTAACTATTGTGAACAGCACCGTAATTTTTCAGTCCTGATCCTGATAGATAGGTATGCAAGAAATAATTTGTTTTAATATAAATAATGAGGATGTTCTCTACAGTTTCACTCCTAGTGGGTGTGCAAAGTGTGGTGTCCCCTTTTTCTCCCTCACTTTCTCTTCCAACCTGCATCACTCATTCCTGATTCTCCCTCTGGTGTTGCCGAAGTAGGAGGGCTGGAAGACTGCACACTCTTAGCATGTCAAATAGTGCAGGGAGAAGGATGAGGTGCACACCTCACGGATATAAGTGATTTCATTAGAGGGCACTGACACTGGCATTAGAGGCTTTTGACACGGCCACAGGTATTAATGACCTAATGAGGGTGTTAAATTGCCTCTGTGTTTGGCTAACACGCCGTGTGTCTTCTGGAAGAGTCTGGTCCAAGCGAGACTGATCAGAAGTAAGTGGTAAGGACATTATGAACTGGCAGTGATAGGAAGAGAAGACGGAGAGAAATGATAGTTGATTATCTTTAGAGATCGGTGGTAATATCTTATCAGGGCACTCCTAGAGTTAGGTCACTTTTAAAGAATTATGCTTGAGCTGTTTTCAGGCGAAGAAAGCCAGCAGCATGACAATCGATCTTTACAACATTTGCTTTGGCTTCTTTCCCTTGACTAGATTGAGCTTATATTGAGATAGATAATTCAATAATTTTTTTCTCCTTTGACATGTTTATTCTTACAGAATCAAACACTTCACAAATCAAATCTAATATATTATTGCCTTTTCCCACAATGTTCTTTTAGTTTATTTGCCACTGAAACCAAATTTAGTTGATTCTGCTTTGAAAATACTGAGATAAGGTTAGTTAGACAAAGTCTAGGGAAACCCAATGATTGATAGCAGACCCACGTTACCAGACTATCTCACAGCCCAAGCATCAGATTCCTCTAGTTTTTCTCTGCCCCAACACAATTAAAACTTTAAAACAAAACAAAAATAAAACACAATCACAAGACCTCAATTATTTCATCCTAAACCTTCTCTACCCAGAAGCAACCTCTAACTGTGCTCTCACTCTGATGACAGGTGGAAGAGGCCCAGTGGCCATTGTCTTCCATTGTTGTTCAAACGAACAAAGAAGACATGGCAGGCTACCCTGTCCTAAATGTCTGCTTGGACAATGTGCATTCTGGGCTGTGGTTTCAATGCAAGCTTCTTTACACCAGTATCAGAAAGGACACTTTGTTAACAATTCAAAAACATTGATTCTTCTTAGCAAAACCTCAAATCTCTAAGACTCTCTTCAGGAGCTCAGGCAAGCGGCTAGTCTTATTGTCATCTGGGGTACAGTCATTGGGTACACAGACCTACCATACTGGGCTGTTTCAGATGAAAGGTTTTCTTAAAGATGCAGCCTTTTACTCAGCAAGTGAGATCGAAACATTAAAAGTCAATGTCAGGTCAATGACTGGATGCAATCTGATGGGTTTCCCTATAAAAATTTTAAACCATCTGATTGATTTGTCTCTGTAAAGTGACTTGAGATTGTTACTAGAAATAAAAAAACTGAATTGTTTGATACAGTATGAATGAATTTCTTCCTCTAGTTGTGACATAGATGGCTGTATACTGACACTGTATAAGATACTGACATATAAAAGCTTTCCATAACCAAGCTCAAAGTAAACAAACCCTGTGAAGACATTGCTTTTTAAAAACATCTTTGTATAACAAACACACACGATTATTGATGTGTTTTCTAAAGAATGATTTTTTTAGATATACATACAGACTGAATATTTTGGAAATGAACATCCTACTGTAGCTCTGTGGATTGCTTTGTTGTCTCGCTGTGTGCAAAAAGTATTCTAAGATTGCACACTATGTTCTGAACAGATAGCAAAGTCATAGCAAACTGTTATTTTTTATGAGAGCATTACTTTGATGTTTCTGAGCAGACTGAGGGATACATGTTCTTTCATCTGCCTCATCATCTACTTTTACATAAATCATTTTCTCAATCTTAGCTCCATCTGAAAGTTGACCTGTATTGCATTTTTGTAAGTGCTGCTTTTTTAACAGAATCACATCCTCTGTCTGTTTTTCACTTCCTGTCCTGATCCTTTTGCTACTGTCTTTCTCCTCTCCTCAATCCTTTTTCTTGCACATCATCCCTTTTTAAGTTTTCTTCACTCATCTTCCTACCCTTCTCTCTCTTCTGTGGCTTTCTGCCTTCCCTCCTTCCTTGTCTAAGTCTCTTCTTGTTCTACAGCAGCAAAGCTACTGTGACTGCAGTGTGACCTACTTAACGTTGTCGCTGTGGCTGCTGCTGACTGGCATGGTTGAGAGTTGGCGGAGTGACGTAGACACCCTCAGAGGTTATTATGATGAGCATTGCTAATAGAAAATCAGCACACACAAAAATACACTAAGCATAAGATTTGCTCATCTTACACCTTCGTGACTTTTATCTTAATGGAAAAATATCAGTTATATGCCTATATGTAGCATAATTGTCTCATCCCAGAGATATTTCTTTGTGCAATTTACAGCTCATTATGTCGCCTAATATCATAATAAGGTAAGTCATTTACTGAAATTAGACTGGTTCGTTTAGGTTTGCATATTGTCAGATGCTGGGGCCTGAAAATGACAATCTGTTAGACCCATTTGGTTTCCATCTGTAGGAAGCAATCTTCATTGTGTGCCACACAGGCTGCCTCTGTTAATGTCAACAGCATGTACCTTTTTACTTTCTTCATATAATTTTCTATTCACTGAGAATTTTTGCAAGAAGACTCGGTCAGTATTCAGGGAAATGACATCGTAAAGGCTTTCATGCAGTAAAAAATAATCTAAGGAATAGAATACTAATTTAATTAAATTAATTTAATGCCATCGATCTGGCATCCACCAATACATATATTGCAGGATGACGTTGTATTGAAATAATATATTATATTCCTAATATAATATTTTCCTCAAGTTGTCTTCAAAATAAGTAATAAAGCTAAACTAGGGATACAATAGGGCTTCACAGTGCTGTCTAATCGGGTCTAATAATACGTATATCAAGGACACATTTCCTCTGGTCATTTTCCCAACAACATAATGTATGTCAACACTATAGGTTTAAACAACCAAAATCAGAACTATAACTATATATATAACTATATATATATATATATATATATATATAGTTATATATACTATATATAACTATACATATTAATGTACTGATAAAAAAATACCCCCTTCAGATGCTGTAAAACTAATCTTTATACCAGGTTTACGGTCAATTTTTAAGTGGGTTTAAATATGCAGATCATTTGCTTATGACCAAACTGCACAATGTATGGTAGAGGATAATCACCCCCCACCCCCCTGTGCTGATGAGTTTAGAGCCTTGCCCTCAATCCTCATGGACATACAGTCTCCCAGGAAAGAGAAAGGGGGAAGTGACATATGTCGTAAAGCAGCCTCCACATTTCTAGTTGTTTTTTGTTGTGGGGTTATTGCCACCCTTCCCAAAGTTGCTTAGTGCCGGTGAAAGCGATACAGAACCCCTCAGGCCATGACAGAGGTGTAAGTCGACATATAATTAGAAAATTTATAAAAATATTTTATGAAGGTTGAAAAGTTACTTTGTGTTGGTTTAAAAGGTTTTTTCTTCACCTTTTCACTGAATGCATGCTCGGTGTAAGGGATTGCTGTCGAGTTAATGACTCTGACGCTATGATCTGGTTGAATTGTCTCTGCAAAGTGCCTTGAGATGTCATGTGCTATAAATACCCTGAACTGAATTAAATTTTAATGCAAATATCCTCTTAATACAATAGAAAACCAAGATTTTTAACAAAATGGCTGCTTATCAATTAATCATTTTTCAACCAATAAGATCAGTCAACTGTAGATTAACAAATTTATCGATAACTTGCATCCATAATTTCAACATATACTAAACTGCCATGTGATTTCCTCTGTCTGTGTACATCCAAACACATAAATAAAATTTTAAAAACTCACCAACATACTGCAGGGAAACCCAGGCCCTGTAGAAATGACACAAGTGACGTAAGTGTGCTGTGTTTTCTAACCACTGCTCTATCCCCATCTTATCAGTCCCAGTCCACAGCCACCTGTGTGTCAACTTGTTTTTATTCAGAAGAAACACAGAATAGACTCTCCAGGTTTGTGTCTGTGCATCTGTGTTGACACATGTGTGTGTACAAGGTTTTGTTATTGTCAGTGTGGGCAAACCTGGCAACAAATCAACTCCCCTGTGAAAAACTGTTGTGCATTTATCTGTCTCTTCAGCTGTTTGCTCTATGGCAGGATTGTGTGACCTACTCCAGATGTTGCACTAATGACCTAGGACATTATCATCACCACATCATCCACTGCACATTCATTTGGAGTACCAAAACCTTTTATTGCTTGTTTTCCCTCTACATAATATAACAACAGTTAATGCAGTAGTCTATTTAATCCAACTTTATGTAAAGATCATGATTGTCCTTTGTAGTGTGTAATAGCACAACCTGTATGGGTACCTAGTTTCCCTTATATAAGGGAATATCTCATGACAGCAGCTGTGCATTATGTTTTAGTGATGCAGCTTTGAAAATATCAATCCATGGAAAGTTAGAAGACTCTAAGTACCCACATTAAGCTTGCAAAATGGAAATAGGTGTGTATTTAACCCACGGTTTCATTTTCACTGTTTTGTTTCTGTAAAATTCTGGAAGACTAAAAAAATAAATCTGAATAAAAACTCATTCTGAATAATAGCATAGCTCCTTTACTTTGTATTGTCAATTACAAAAACATTGATAAGACTTAAGACGATAAGTTTGTGGCTTTAATAAACATCGCTTATTGTATTGTTGTCTTCTTAAATAACTTTCTTGCTTTCTTTTATTGTTAATTATCCCAAAGCCCTTTTTTATTTAGTTGGATACTAACAACAAAATACCAGTTTTATACTGATAATACTGTGACATATAACACAGTAGTTCAAAGAGATTATCTTACTTCCTATAAATCTCACGTTCTCAAAGGAAATAAACTACTAATAATCTACTAAAATCTTCCATGTTCTATTATAGCAGTTTTTACAAGTGTCTATGTCACTTAATTTTTGTATTTATTTCCTATTTTGGGCATGATGTCTCAAGCACTGACACATTTTTTTTTAGAAAGGTATTCTTCTACTTTAAACCTTTAACCTCTATTACAAAACAATATAGAATGTTAGTGTGTTTATCACAACTATTTAACAAGGAGAAAAGTATTGAACTTTACGGCCCTCAAAACATACATTTCTTTTGAAAAAGAATCAGCTCAACTTTTACAGAAGAACTATTACAATCTATTTAATTGTACGTTCATTCTTTTTCATTGTCATTATTTTGCTGTATGATTTATGCGCTTTTGAATAAGCTAGATATTAAAATGCAATATACTTAAACATAGATTAGTAAGAGTTGACAGTATGTGATAATAAGGCCTACATTCATCTCAGCAGATATGAGCTGCTATTATTTTCATGATAGCTGTGTTAATATGCACTGTTGCCTCCAGCTCAGGCTTGATTCTCTGGTTTCTCAGTTTCCTAATGCAGGACTGTTACTGCCTATCTATAGACAAACTACACAATATCCTGCATAAAGCTCTTTGTTTTCAAATTTTCAATTAAAATAAATTAGACTTTAGCTATTCCATCATAAAGATGTTGGATAAGATACATCAGGGAAGCCTAAAGTAAAAAAGGGGGATATGAAGCATAACAGTTCTCTTTTTAGTTCTGACATCTGTTTTATCATATAAAGTTTCACCTTATTTTTGTAAAATATACAGCTGACGGCTCACATCTACATGTGGGAGAGTGTATGCCTTAATCCATGCATAATACAAAAACAGAAAACCTTGAACTCTCTTTGGCAGAATGCAAGGTGCAATCAGAGTTTAAACCTCAACAGTATAATGTAAAATTCAGTTTTTTAACTACTGCATACCTTAAAACATATACCTAAGTCCGACTTTCGGTAATGCTTTTTGACCTAAATAAGGGACTCATAGTTTTGTATACTGATCCTGAAGCCAGAAGAAAAAACAAATTGACTGTAAGGACTGGAATTCAACATCAGAAAATCAAGCTGTACTCTGGTACATAGTACCTGACCAGATGGCACAAGGATAGCCTGTTTAAGGACAAGGTAGGAGTAAGCTGAGCTGAAACTTAAACTACATTTATCGCCACTAGGAAGCCGGATTTGCCCACATTAAAACAGCAGCTCTCTCTAAACGGAGGATAGTAAGTAAGCAGGACTGACGAGGTATTTTAGGACAAAGAAACAAGCTAAGGGAGACGCAGGAAGGAGAATTGATCAAAAACGGCAGGTGAAAAGGAATGCGAAGTCATGTTGCCATAGCAACAAGCCATGCAGACAAGGCTAAAGGCTGTGGTTGTGTGCAGCTCCCTTTTTCTTTTTTTCTATCTTTCCCTAAGAGCTGCTGTTTGACCATCTGAACAGCTTCCGTATGCTTTTGGTGAACAAACAACTTGTCAAGTGCACTGTCCATCTGAATGTGTCATTTCCTATTCACTTATGGGAAAGGAGGAGCCTTTTATCCCCACCATTGTGTTTTTCATGTTGTCAAGCCAGACAGTGTGATTCATTCCAGAATGGATGACGAGCAAAACTTTATATTTTTTATGCATGACACAATGTTTCTGCCTATATCATTTCTAGAGGCGACTGCCTGTGTTATTGAATAATGCAGGTAGGAAGATTGCTTGTTGCCACAGCAGCAGTGAAGCTGCTGGTGAAATAGTTTCACTGCTAAAACATGTAATCACTCATATCAGGGATTCCAACTCTACTTCTGACGCATAATAGCAACGCTATCATCATAACAGATTAAAATGTGTTCGCAGTAAATGAGCCTTAAGAGATGAACGGTCAAGTCAAACATTTAAATATAGTAATGCCAGAGGCTGCAGGGATGTTTGCATAACATTTTGTTTGATGCCATCTGTGTCTGTGTTTCTGAGTTGAAAGATGAGCAGCGGAATAAGCAAGAATAAGCGGAATAAGCCTGCATTAAGAAAGATTATGAGGTTCCTAATGAAGTTTAATATATTTAACACTTAACAGGCTTTCAGGTCAGCATGGAAGTGCTAATGTATATCCCTGTGTGCTAAAACCCTAAATATGAATCTGATGGCCTCATTCAGTCACACATCATTTGGCTACCCATGTGTCATTATGCATTTAAAGGCCTTTAGGCTCGAAACATTTAGTACAGAGATATTTACTTGTTGTTGTTGCATTTTCTGAAACAGAGTGTGACAGCTGGAATAGAAGCAAGAAGCAAAACCAATAAACAAGTTTAAAAACTCTTGTGTTATTCCTTATTAAAGTTTTTAAGCATTTCACTCCTGCTTTCTTGAATACCCAACAATTATCTTCTAGGCTTGCTCCGCCCCCTCATTGGCTCAGTTAGTTTTGTTTTCTGTTTACCTCCAGAACATAGCAATAGTCAAGGAGGTCACTTTTACTATAGAACTTATATGCTTTGTCATGTTAGATTAATTAGCCTTATACTGTCTAATCTGTTCTCTGCATCAAATAGCTCTGATTTCTTCCACATTGAAACTAAGTGTGGTACGGCTGCCAACCTCAAGGTACAATGCAATTTATAATAAACTACAACAGTAAGAGCACTCAAACTTTTAACAAAAAAAAATGCTGATTAAATGTGCAGGTGGTAAACATATTTTGCTTAAGGCATCTGAAACTGTGTTAAAATAATAATAATAATAATGGTGACAATGTTTCAGCCATAAATGAATATGAATATCTCTAATTTCTTGTGACTGAAGTGGAATTTAATTTTTCCTAAATATCTTGAGCTAAAATCTTTAGCTCAACGGAAAACAATGTCATGCATACATGAAGCATATGACTGACTTCAAACAGTGGCTATCTTTTCCACCTGTGTTCTCCCACAGTTACTGTGTGTCTACATATAGAAAGTTAAAAGAGTTAACAAATGTCATAGTTGTGGCCAGTGTTGGTCTGACAAGCCAAACTAATACACCTCCTATCAGTCTGGTAAACAGCTGGTAGAGCTCAGCTTCAAAGGCGGTACTGACAGGGTCAGCATCATCAGGTAATCAGATATCTACGGATGTGGTGCAAAAACACCAAGCGATCCGTTCTTCTTTTGTAATTTTGTAGTTTGTTAAATATGTCAAGGCGAGAGTAGCAAGTATGTGCTTTTAAAAAAGAAATGACACTTAAGCTGTTTTTATTGTTAGATTATTCTCATTTAGGACTTTAGAAAGGGCATCATTGAAACAAGAAGAAAGGCGCACAGAGTGATGCATCGTAAAGTCTGCCCAGATCTGGTCGGAGTCAACAGCGGTTTACCAGCCTGAATTTCACTTCGTCTAATTAAGTCTGGCTGGCTAAGGTAAGTAAAAGTAACGCACTACTTTAAAACCTAGTTTTGGTAATATTATTACTGGTTCCTAAGGCAAGTAACACATTTTAATCTGAGCTGTCACCTTCAGAAAAACAACCCATAGCCAACAGATTACATAAAGTGCAGAAGAAGACAGATTTTTGGTGTTGTTGTTTTTTAGAAGATAAGGAATAGACAGTTTTAAAACAACAGAAGTAAAAGACGGTTTTGAAACAAGAAGAAGGCAAGATGGCTACAATAATCAGTTCAACTTTTTCCAAGTGGATATACTTGCACTATTTTAAATATTTCAAAAAAATAAATAAATAAATAGGAACCTCACAGTAAGGTGCACTTTATGACCTGGCGGACGGCGGAGGGAACTGTACCTAAACTGAATTCTGTTTAGGTAAAGTTAAGACAAACAGATTATTTTTTCTACTTCTCAGTGGTTTTGTTTAACTTTAATACAATTATTCAGTTCTCCCTTTCTCTATTGGAATGATTAGTAAATCCAGACACCAATAGCACCATTATTAACGTTTACTTAAAATGCACTAAAAGAAACCACAGAAATGCTAAAATCCTATGTGTTACAACCTGAGCGAATAAACTGTTTTTTAAAGAGAGATTAAAAGGAAATATTCCCACAAAAAAAGTCCCCAAAAGGTAATTCACCTGATGAGGCCGGAGTGTACAGCAGCATCACTAACCAGAGTTGATTTGTGTGGTAACTAAGCAAGCCTTCCTGGCAGCCATCTTGGCTGGAAAAATCCGTTGAGGTACACTTTGATGTTGCTGAACACTGAAAGGCATCCCTGAACACCCCACACAATCCTCACCATGAGGCTGCCTGCTCCCTTTGATTTTGTGCATTGAGCATCCTAACTATAAAAGGCTCCTTCAGTTCCTCCCATTGGACTTTGAACCATAATAACTTGAAGTAAACAAGCAGGGATCAAATCCATAAAGAGTCATAACCAAAACTGGGACCAGGGGAAAGGATTAGAGCGAATGGTAACACATGAGCTTATCCCACCAAAAGGAGAACAATGAAACAACACAGAACTCAAAACAACTGAAACCAAAACTGCTTCTAGCTAAACTGTCCGAATTAAGTTTTTAAAGCTTAGCCAAGCTGTAATACAGAGCAGCTGAGCAAAGGTCATGGCTTCAATACGTTTAAAAAAGCATCACTCAGATGACCAATCTAGGAAGCAGTTAGGGAATAGAACGATGAGGGGATTAGGATATGTTGCCTTAAATAATCTTTAAATCCTGGATGAAAACTACAGAGAAGCAAAGGAAGAAGGCGATGCATTGCAAATGAGGACAGTTCAGCAGGGTTGAGAAGAGGTCCAGGGATTACTGCATGGAGGTCACAGACAGATCATTCTTAGACAGGTTCATACATGAATAAATCACCTCCTCTAAGATATGAACAGGGGAGTGAATGGAGAGTTTGGAGCAAAAAGTTAATTTTTACAAGAGAAATAAAAAAAATAACTCATTTTATTTGAAGGGCTAAAAGGTTAAATCATCAAATAACACATTAATATGTATTTCTTCAATTGTAAATTGGAATGAAAAAGCAGACTGTAAATATATGAAATATTTCAAATGTAATGGTTGAGAAAAGAAAAGTCCCCCAAAAGAGTCTATTTTCTTGAAAATGTTTGTTTGTTGAGCTCATTGATCCTATTATGACTTCATAGTGTGAATGAAGAGAAACTTGTGCGGTAAGGTACCCCCAATACTGTTTCTAGCCCTAATTTCCCATTTCAAATACTTTTGATTATTAACTCATCAGACTGCCTTAATTACCTAAATGCCTGAGAAAACTTAAAACACCTGTTTGAAAAGAAAATCCCTTCTATCAAACTATGAGAAAAGTTATCTGGTTATGGTTCAGAAAGAATTGATTCCTCTGGTCTGAATACAAGTTGGAGATTTTAAGTAGGTCATTTAGATCATTGAAAACAACTTCAATGTCAGGAAGGTTTACTATTATTAGAGAGATAATTATGAAAAGTTAGTGGCAAACAGAAAATGAATGAAAAAAAACTATGATTAAACTTAGTTTGACCAAAAACAAGTGAACAGAAGAGCATGAATCAGATCCGCTGTCTTTGACATTTTTATGTTTTTAGAAAATCTTACCTTTTATATGTATTTTTAGTCAAGATTTTGTTATAATCAGAATTTCTGAATCAATGTGTAACATGTATCTGTAAAAAGTTCTCAGTATTTAAAGCTGTCTTATCAACTTAGCATCTAGAATGCTAATTTCCACAAGCTGGTCTTCTATGTATCTATTTTTAAGGTATGAGAAAGCGTAGCCTAACCCCTGAAATGTTCTTATCTCTCCACAGGACATTTCATCTCTTCTTAAAAACAAACCCTTTTCAGTGCTGACCAGAATCTTTCAGATGATAAATACCAAGCTAATTTGCTTTTTACTATCTGAGCAGCGAAACAATGTGACTCAGGAGGCGATTAAAAGAAAGACAACCTCATAAAATTATGAAAAGTATCCTGCCATATTAAAATTTAACATAAAAATACAACCACCTTTTTAATAACTAACATTTTAATGAAAGAAAAAGTTGCTTTAAGACAGAATACACTGCAACACCCCTTTCACAACTCTCCAGTAAAGTTGCTCTATTTCTTATTTGACAATAGCTAAATGAGCTCCTTTTTGACGGCCAGAATAAGTGGTGGGGCAAGAGCCGTTGCTCTTCGCTGCCTGCAGAATGGCTGGACTGATAGATGGTTTATTTCCAAAGATTCTGTGGGAAAATGGGAAATATACTATTTATACAGCCATATCAACTGCAGACTCTTTCCTGACTGAGAGCTATGGAGATGTGTCAAATCAACTGTCATCAAAGACAAAAAGAGAGACAGATGGAAAGGGGGACCAAGATGAGCGCAGTAGTAACTGGGAGCTAAGGGGTTGACTTCACCAAAGGCAGAAATTGACATAAAACTGGTGTTTTGATAGTTTATTTCAATTAATATATTCACTAAGTTAGCCAGAATTTGTTTGTCTGCATGAAAACATAAGGTTCAAGGATGTTACCTTCTTTCTGCTTCAACAGAGGCTGATTAAATGGGAGCCCGTGTGTAAGTAGGTCACTTTTCAGATGGACTCACTTTACATGTAGCCATTTTAACATTTCCAATGCTGTCCTTATGATGATAATGAGTATATGTGAGGTAACAGCCAGCAATAACAAGCACTATTAGCCTGTAAGAGGAGCACCAATGACAATCTGTCGACCTTTCTTTGTCTCTGTGGATTTCCTCTTCTCTGTCACGTCTGTTTGATCTCTAATAAGGTCACTGTCATCAAATGACTCAATGACATGAAAGTGTCTGTGGCAACATGTTACCGCTGAGTGGATGTCAAGAAAATAACCATCAGTATCATTAAACAAATTGTTCTGTTAAGATGATCCAATAGAATGTCCTTGTTTTGTGTGCCTGTGTGTTTTGTAAAATTAGCGGTCTACACTTTCAGGGGAAAATGTTTCCCCTCTTAATAATGAATGACTATTTTCTCCAAACAACTCTGCTGATAGCCCCGCCATGGGAAAGATTCAAATTACAGTGTTGCTCTTTGTGTCGCAGTCATAATGGCCCTCATCCAGTAACAGCCTTAAACAATCTGTTGGGTCAACCTTTAAGCAAGGAGAACACAATAAAAAGATATGTTAATAATTAACATATGCATCAAAATAAACATGTTTTGATATGGAACATTTGACAAAATAAATTTTCCTTTTAAGAGAGGTTTTATTCAATATATGTTGGGAAGTTTGTGTTAGAAAAAGTAATATAACAAATATTAAGATTTATATTAAGCCATTTGCCTCTCTAAACAAAATGTATCACTATTAAAGACAAAGCCCTCAACTTTAACAACTCCTATAATCAAGGGGACAATTTTGTTGAAGGCAATAATTGATGGCTTTTTGAAAGCCATAATAACTGTATGTTTCAAATTTTACAATTTCAATTTACTATAGTTCCACCTATTTTTCTACAGTTCGTTTTCTTCTATTTTTTTAAGAATTGAAAAAAAGTTAATGGTGAATTGCATATACAAAGTCACCTTATAACATTAAGTTTTGTCAGACTTTTAATTTTAGTAGAGCCTCGGCTTACAAGGCAGATTACCATAAACTCATCATGGTGAACTGTTTTGCTGACATAAGGTTTTATAGCTTCTTTAATGAATGGTATATAGGGGTGGTGGTGTAGAGTTGGAACATTGTTTTTCTGGGTGGAAATATGCTCATTTAAAAATAGATACATGTAAATAGGAAACTTATCTGTTGTTAACAGATAAGACCCTTTGTGGCACACATTGTTTTTGCTTCACTGAGTACTGTTAGTTTAAAAACCAAAAGATCTTAAAGATCGGTGCTCCTGGACTTTGGACTGAGTAGATGTTTTATTAATCTGTAAGAGGCTCAGACTTAGTTCAGTGCTATTTTCTCTAACTTATTAGATTTAAGATAAAATCAACTTTTACTCCCATGTAATTGTTTTATCCTAAAGCAATGAATTGTCTATCATCAGACAAGGCCTCTTCCTGGAGAACATTCTGATTAACAAAAAATCACATTAAGTTCAGCAGGTCCAATGGTCCTGGTCTACCTGCTGGGATTAGAATCTGCCTGGACTGTCACATGCATCAGGTACCAGTAGGAGGTGAACTGCTTTCTAATTACACAATTCATCTCTTCTTGGACCAGGAGAGAAATATTCCACTAAACCTTCCACTGTCCAGATGCTGAACATTTTAATTTCTTCAATGGGCCCCATGGAATCATCCAAAGCTGATCTGACAATTGTCTAAAAGTTACTTTGTTTAATCTTTCCTATGTAAGTAAGCTGCTTGCTCATTTTTAAAGTGAAGCTGCCTGTTATGTACCCAGGGGATCCTCCTACATGTATACAGGCCCTCAGCTGAGACTGTACAGTACTTTAGTCCACCCTTCTCAGTGATTCTTATCAGCATATGCATGATAATTTTCCCTCTGATACCACAGTAGGAGTTGTACTGAGCCAACAGGAGATTTGCTGTATGCAGTCACATTCTCAGGGTTTACTACCCATGTGACAGCAAAAAAAAAAAAAAAAAAAAACAACAAAAAGAACCTTAACAATTCAGCTGAGATGAAAGAAAAAAATGTTGGCTGGTGGACTCCAAGGCAAATTAAATATGGCGTTCAGTTTATTAAGTGGCCCTCCTCTGAGCCATAGAGAGAAGAACGCCACAGAGGTACCATGTGAGCCTGAAATTGAGAAACGTGACTTCTCCTTCACTTTTTATGAAATGCAAATAATCTATCCACTAGGGAATTTTCTCAACTGAAATATTCCCCATGAAATTGGATGCTGCACAGTAACAGAGATTTTTGCATAAACTGATGAATGATCAGAGGAGGGAACTGCAGTATTATGCTTGTCATGGTTAGCCCCATGGTAAAGACTGCTTATTTAGCAAACAAATAAAACATTTCCATCTGCCAGATTGCAACAGCGTTAAATACTTGGTTTTTAAGGTGGATAAAATGAAAATAAGCCAGAATATGACTTCAGCAAATCACAGAAAAGCAGCTCCTCTGTCATTTCACAGAAGTCCTAAATTTAAATCAGACAATTTTAGGGGGGTTGAGGTGATTTTAAGGTTCTGAAGCTGTCACAAAACAGCTTAAAGACCACAAATAGCTACATCGGTGAAAGCAAATCAATATGTGGCTTTTCATTATGCTTCCATTTCCTAGCGCCTGTCTGTTGAGAGTACTGTCAGAAAGGGTGGAAATTGAAACTCACCAAATAACTCTCCAGCAACATGCAGTAGGAAAGCAATGACATGGACAGTTTAAGAATGAATGTATATTATTTGTATAGATGTTCTCTCTTACATTAATCGACAGGAATTTATAATATGTCTAAAAAGAAAAAAACAGGACAATAATTTCATGCTGGTGGTTAAACATCACAATAAAATGTTCAGAAATTATGAGTGTTTTAATTTACAGTTTTTGCTTTTTTGACTATTTTAGTTTCACTGAGGATTAGCTTGAGGTGGAAAGAGGCACATTCATTAAGAATATGAATAAATAGTTCATCAAAGTTAAATAGCCCCAATAGAACATGTATTACTGACCACTTCCTACCGATGACTAAGTGCATGATTAATTGCATGACTAAAAGAAAGAAAAAGCTTTGACCTTAAAACCAGACTTCTGACTATAAAATTGCTAAAAGCTTCCTGATTAACTCCAATTTCAATTATCAGCCAGAATAGTCTGCAGCACATTTTGTTTTTGCTTTTTACAGGACTGTTTACCTAAAGGTACTGAGTGTCCACTACAATATAATGGACAGGCTGCAAAAAAAGAACACTAGTCGCTTCAAGTATCAAGATCTTTAAAATGACAAATCCATTATAAAAGTTTCATTTTATTCCTTCTTTTATTTGGTTTCTGTTTTGTAACAATTATTGTTTGTCTTCTAAAGCCAGATAGATGATAAGTAATGAAACATCACTATTTCACAATTTAAAACCTTTCTGGTGATGTAAGAATACAATGTACATTCATTGGAAGCACATTAAAAAAAACCCAAAAAGCAACAAGAAAAAAATAAACAGAGAACAATCAAGAAATCAAAACAGAAAATAAAATAAAACATACTGCTGTTTTATTCTCTCTTGCTGTTATTAAGTTTTCTTCAACTTCAATAAATAAACAAAAAAAAAATCATTCATTTGTTCTTTTCATGTTTTATTCATATCCCTTTTTTAGAATTTAGATATTTTCCATATTTTCATCCATCATGTGTTTGGGATAAATACTTTATATGGTAAAATATGCCTAACAGAAAACCTTTATTTTAGCTAGGTAGCACACACAATTGTATTTCATTTAGCTAACTGAAGAGAAAGTGATGAAGGTTTCTGTGTAAAGTGCGCCTTCCTTGGACATGATTCGTTTTAGCCCATAACATTAGCAAACCTCCTTTTCATCTGCATTCAACTAGACATTCTATTTCATTTCATGAAACCTTTTCTCACCTCAGGGAATCTTGCACACGTATTTCATGCAGCCTGAAATCAATTGATCTAATAAAGAATTTTTTCTGAAAATATTCTTGTAGACAAGAAAACTAAATTTTATAATGCACCAGAACATATGACTAATACCTTTTAGCAGTTTAGAGTTTGTGTAATTGTGTGTGCCTCAGATGTACAATTTGTACAAGCTTTTGTTTAAGCTTTTAACCATGGTAGGATGAGTCAGCAGCAAGATTTAGGGAAGTGCAGCCCTTCATGACTAATTATACTCTTGCTTTTTAATTGAGAAACCGATGAATGCATATCCGTCCGATACATCTGGATAGCCACTCCTGATTGTAACCATACTCTAATTAATCAGAAAACTCATTCAGTGTTTATTATCCATTGTATCTTTGCTTCATTAAAAATCATCCATTGTAATACTTCTTTAAATAAAAGGAAACAAAGAGATAAAGGTATTAAAACAAAAACACTTTAACATATGTCTTTAAGAATTTCATTTATTCATATTTTTTGCTTGTTAAGATGTTTGTGTTAATGAACCAACATAGTTCATGGTTGTAAAGCAGAAGCAAAACTAGAAATGAAAAAAATATGTTTTTTTGTATATTTTTTACAAGATTTTCACAAATGTGAAAATTTTGGCATGTATTTATATTCGGCCTCTTCCACTCTGTTATTTCCCAGCCCCTCTGGGTACGCTTAACTCTCAATAGGAATCCAGCTGTTCTCAGGAGGTCACAGAGGTTGATTACAGAACATTAGTAAACAAACGATATCATGAAGACCAAGAAACACAAGACAGTGGTCAGGGATTATGTTTAAAGCAGGGTTAAATTATAAAACTATATACCGTGTTTTACTTCAAACATGGAATAAAAAGACTTTTATTGCATCATCTGAAGATGGAAAGACTGTCTATAAGCTGCAAAACTCCAAAGACCTGGCTACAATCTAAACTGACGGGAGAATATTACTCAGGGAACAGATAGGAAGCCTATATAAACAGGAAGGATTGCAAAAATCTGATTCACTGCTGACAGATCAACAGTGGATCAGTCAACAGACCAACTATTAGTTATGGGCTTCAGAAATGGTAGACCGGTATATTTTGGGAAGAAAACCCAAATACTTCCCTTCTTGTTTTGGTCACAAAAAGGCAGGACACAGCATACAATGACTCAAAGTAAGAAAACAGAAAAAAGTACCAACAACCTTTGAGCCAAAATTGTCTTAAAAATGTTTTACAAACTTTAATAAAGGTTTAATTAACTAACTGACTAAATAATAGGTTAAACACCTAGTTTTACGTTTCACTAGATGCAAGCACGCAGATCAAGATAGATTTACACTATTTCTATTCTATTTTATTCTAAAGTGTGAAAACTGAGAACTGTTAAAATGGTGGTGGCAGCATCTTGTTCTGGGCCTTTTTTTGTGTTAATGGAATGGTGAATTGAGCTAATCACAAATGTAGGTATAAAAAATGCCAAGGGGTCAAAAATCCTTATGATAATGATGGAGTTTCACCTTTTATCCAGCAAAGAAACCAAAGAAGCCAAAGAAACCTATTACTTATGCAGCTAAAGTCAACCACCAATCTTTTTTTAAGTGGGATTTTCTGTTGAGAAATAAAAAAAATATATGATTCAGATGCATATTTCACAAATTGACTGTTTATATTAAATCTGACCAAAAAAAAAAAAAACATAAAATAAAGAGGGAAAACAGATTATATGTCTCTGTGTTGGAGGAGTTGATAACAAGCAAGCTTTGTGCAAGAGCTATCTTTCCATATAACAAGTGTTGGATTAGCCAGCCATTGCTCTGCATTTCTGCTTCCTCTCTCTTTCTATTCAGAGTAGTCAAGTTAGAGTGTGTAGACAGAGAATAATGACGTTGAGTATTCACAACAACTGCCTCCCTAGGAGAGGGCCCTAGGGAGCATTTTTGCAGTATTATGCAGTCAGCCATAACTAAAACATCATTACCACCCCAGTCAGAGTCCAGAGTATGACTACAGACTGGAAGTAGAGAGGAGGTGGATGGACTTATGAAGTTAATCACCTTTTTTATCACCAGAGAAAGTCAGCTGGCTATTTTCTCAGGTAACCAAAAACTGTTTTTGTAATATCATATGGTGGTAATTTTTAACATTTTAAGGTTAGTTTCATCTTCTACAAGAGACTCAAAAGAAAGGCACACTGGATAGGAATACATGAAGCAACTTTTAATTAATACCTATACAATCTTTTACTTATTTATTTATTTAACCCTTATTTATCAAGGTAAACAGTTTGAAAACCCACAGTCATTCACATGATGACCTTCACACATTATTACAGAACACGTAATTACACAAACCCAAAAGCAACATGAATAATAACAATGAAATAAAATAATTAAACTATAAACCAAATAAAGGTTTGACTGTTAAAAAATATAAATGAAATGACTGATATATATCGTCTTCCTCTACTATAACCATTATTTATAAATAAGACCATTTATTAAAGATTAACAGATAATTTAGAAATATTTGATAATCAATTCAATTTAATTCAGTTTATTTATATAGCGCCAAATCACAACATATGTCGTCTTAAGGCACTTTACAAAGACAGTTCATTCAAGTCACACAGTCAGATTAGTTAAAAGTTTTCTATCTAAGGAGAACCAGCTGATTGCATCGAATCATTGACTCGACAGCAATCTCTCACTAATCACTTATAAACTGCATCTAAACTATTTATAAAAGGTAAATAAACCATATTGCCCTGTCATATAAGCTTTTCCTAACACCACTTTGGATGGTTATATCACCCTGCCATGTTGGTTTATCTCTAACCCCAACATCATGGGGCTTTATGCCTAAACTTAATCATACTTTGATTTATATTGCCATGCCATGTTGGTTTAGCCCTAACCCTAAGATCAGTGGATTTAAGACCTAAACCCAGAATTGATTTATAATTTAACTTGCCCTGTCATGTTGAATTTATCCTTGCCCTAACATCAGAGGGCTTACTACCCTATTAAATGATCTATTCCCCTTTTATTAATGGTTTGATGAAATTTGTAAATGAATCACACGTTAGTAAACTATTGTTAATCTCTATACATGGTGTATTTACCATTTATGATAGTTGTGATGATTATTGTAAAGTGTAACCTTTTCTACGACCTAACTTAGGTTTTACAAAAAATTTTAAAGTAGATAGAAAATTAAAGAACATCTTAGATCTGGTACATCTATAATAGAATTAAATAGGATAATAGTTACAGAGAAATGTACCTGCTCATTGGTTCCAGACTCTGTTTCTGTGGTGAAGAAGTTAAAATTTAGCTAGATAGTAAGTAAATCACCCTGCTTTGGTCAACGTTTTATGAGTTTTCTTTTCATATTTTCTTTTTTAAATGCACATTCAAGCTTGTTTTATTAATGGTTAGGTTAACATTTTAAAGAAAAGATGCTGTTAGCAGTTATGGTATCAAATTATAACATTGTTGATGGACTTTTACTTACATTCATCATCAACAGTTGAAAACAATTTTAGCTAGTGTAATCAGAGTAAGACCTGTATTATACTGTATGCATTAATGTAAACTGCAAATATAATATAAGTCATTTAGAAAAATATATAACAAAATCTGGTATCTTTTTATGATTTTATCCAGTCAGATCAATGATAATCAAAGAGTCTAGCCTATACTAAAGCTTACTGGACTCCAGAAATGTGCAAAAGTATTCATTTGCACTAAACAGGTGTTTATATTTCTGATGTACCTATACTGATAAAACGTTGTTCTATAATTTTTATTTGACTTCATGTTCTTAATTCTTAGATGAAATAATATACATTTAATTGGGTTTTCTGGAGACTCTTGAACTCTATTCAATGTAAGGATCACTATTTTTTACATTTTACAGTTGCGGAACTGAAACTACATCAGTGCCCTTTTTTCTACACGTATTGTCATGGCTGCTATATTACTGCTAACAGCGGCTAAATGTGTTTGCTTAGACCAGTGTACCTGCTGTTTAAACCCTCGTGATGAATAGATGATTAAAATGTGCTTGTATGTTTGTTTGGGTGTTATTGACTTTGGCCTAACGAGAAAAAACATTTTGGATTTGAGAATGAAATTTAACAGTGGATAATGATTATTATCCAACACATACTTTGTTGTAATTACCTGTAATATACTTATAGCTTCTGTATGAGATGCATTTCTTTGTTTCTCTACAACAATAAGAAAAATTATTCTTATCCTGTTTTTTGTGTTAAATCTCTTTTTGTACAGTTCTAAGCAGTTGAACCTAACTAATTTGGAGTGAACCAGCTATTAGCTCTTGGCCTCCCTGTTGAGCCATTGACTTTCTCCTGCCAAAACTAAAAAGCAGCATTTAATGATGTACATATAAGGAAAAATACTCTCTCATTAAAACTATAGCAGATGAACTGAACAGACAAGTTAATGAGGAAGCTGTGTACAGAAATGGAAAAAGTGCAGACAAAAAGCTATTGGGTAAAGGAAGGAATAACTGCCTGTTGGTAATGACAATATCAGCAGTTGAACATTAAAATAATAGTACCAAATAAACCATGTTCTGATAGTGTAAGGTATGTTTTTCAGTATTATAAGGGAGCTAAAGATTAAGATTTTACCTTAATGTGTTTGCTTAAAAATGTAAAAAAATATGTATAAAATCAATGATTGTTTTGTATTTTCTCTAAAAATTCTACATATTTGAAATGGATGCAACCCCCATCATTAATAAGTTCTCTCCATCTCTTTAAATCAATTACGTTTGTCTTCTATTTAAATCCTGATTTTATATCACTACCTTCCATCTTCCTAAAATTGCTTTATGAAGCATAAAAAAGGTAGTTAACAACAGTCTGCTTTGTATATGGTTTATGTTAACAAATTGCACAGCACAAAGATACAATCCCACAACCATAATCTCCTTCACCAAATGCATTGTGTAATTCTTCCAGTATGTGATCTAGCTGTGTAATGAATGTTGTAAATCAGCACCTTGGACAGTGCCGTGAAGCCCTGAGCAAGCCGGGTAGAGCAGTTTTCAGTACTTGGGGATGGCGGACAGCAACAACAGCTGACATTCCTTTTTACCAGAGCTGTCCTGTATCATGCTGATGACTAGTCATTCAGGCTGTTGCACAGCTATCGTAGCAGAGTTATGAATCAAAGGAAAAAGGCCAAAGATGTTAAGCTTGCCTGTGTTTTGACAAAATTCTGTTTAGAAATATACTGACAATAAGACTGACAAAAAAAAAAAAAACTGTAAAAGATATGGTTAGAGCAAGAGTAGTGGTACACAAATTTCCCCTGATTTTAATTCCCAGCATGGCTGAGTGCACTTGCATGGCAATATCAAAGCATTGGACCAGAACAAAATAAGAGGGAAAAGGCTGACAGTTTAAACCTTCTGATGTCTACCTGAAGCGGCGGAGCTGATGAGCTACGAGCTCACAGATTTTTCAGCACCTTTAGCATTTGCTCAATAAAAGCATGGACGTTGACTTCAAAGCACCGATCAACACACACATACTTAAATCTAATGAAGCTAAAAGAGAAAAGGGACACAAGCACACAGTAATGCACCAATCCCATTAGGTAAACACTTCAGGATGAACCATTAAGGCTTTATGTGAAGCTTGGCAATATGGCCTAAATGTTTTCAGAGATAAACCTATGATGTCCCTAATTATGAACACAATATTGTAATTCATTTCTATAAAAAAAATGTATGATGCCTGCACTGAGTTAAATATTCATGTTTCCAGAGCTGGTCTATTTTTATCATTAAGCCCTCGCAGGTAAAAGAGACTGCATAGTGAGTGTTCTCTCATCCGCAACCTGTCAATGCATTCCTTCGAGTGCAGGACTGTCAGTGGAAGGAAGGTTTGTGCGCAATAAAGAGCAGGACATACAAAAAATATAAATGAAGAACAGATCAATTTGAAAAGCAGAAGTGGTCTAAGGATAGAGATACATGAATGGATTTAAAGTATTTTATATTTACTGTGCAGTTTAAAGAGATTGACAGTTAAACTGTGACCAAATAACTGTTGACAGTTACTTCGTACAGTAATTGTAAATATTTGGAAGAGATATACAAAGTTCACCGCTTTTTAACAAGTTACTACTACTACTAAAAAGGCCTGAAGAGGTGAGTGTGTTCTGGTGTCCCTCACAGCCTAGCTAGGCAAACAACCCAGCAGCCTACAGGTTCGTTCCAGAAACACCGCAGAGATTCATCGGTTGGGGGGAAGAGAAGGGGATTGGATGGAGGGCGGACTTATTTGACAGCTAAGGGTGAGGGGATTTACAGCAATATA